>JAGDQP010032353.1:2081-21373 GCA_022664845.1 Lepisma saccharinum | reverse complement strand
TAAATATGAAACCGGAATTTATGTACAGAAGGACACAGTGATTGGTTAACAATGCTAAGAACTATTTTATTCGAAGTATTGGCCATCGCTTGACGATACATTTCTGCCATCCTTCGGGCAATGTGTTTATGCCAGACAAAAAAAAACTGTGCCTCTTGTGCTGCAAACCAGTCATCAAGCCATTTTCGTACATTTTCGTAAGATGTGAAGCTCTGGTCAGCAAGTGCGTGTCCCATGGATGTAAATAAGTGAAAATCGGAAGGCGTCAGGTCTCGTGAGTAAGCCGCATGCGGAAGGATTTCCCAGGCAAACGTCGCAATCGTTTCCTTGACTGGTTTTGCTGTGTGGAGTGTGCATTATCGTGAAGCACAATCACTTGATGTTGTCTTTGGTCATATTCTGGTCGTTTTTCACGCAAAGCTTGATGCAAATCGATTATTTGTTGTCGGTAACGTTGGGTATTAACGGTTTCGCCAGGTTTCACCAGTTCATAATAGATCACTCCCTTCTGATCCCACCAAACACAAAGCATTGCCTTCCGTCCATAGCGGTTTGTTATTGCAGTCGATGTAGCTTACGCTTACGATTCTCGAAATTGTTCCACTTTTCGTTACCAGTCAAAATTCAATGGAGAAATGATTTCCTTTTGTACCTGGCAAGCAGAATTTCGCAAGTGGTTTTTCGGTTTTCCTGCTGTCGTTCAGTCAATGCATGTGGAACCCATTTTCCCATCTTCTCAATCTTGCCCATAGCTTTTAAACGTATGGAAACTGCTTCTCGTGTCACTTTTCATTGATCTATGAGTTGTTGTTGCGTTTGAGCCTCATCCTCATCCAACAAAGCTTGCAATTCACTGTCTACAAACTTTTTCGGTTATCTTCCACGTTCTTCGTTTCTCACGTCAAAATCACCACTTTTAATGTTTTTAAACCACGCATAGCACTATAATTTACCAAGAGAGTGATCACCGTAGGCTTCGAGAAGCATGTGATGAAATTCTGCAACAGTTTTCTTCAAATGGTAACAACAAATCAATTCTGCCCTCACATCATAGTTTGTAGGTACAAATTGCGACATGTTCAACGCAATTAAACACTACACTATGGCATGAAACTTGTTTGGTTGTGAGTTGCATATCGTTATCAACAGTCAAAACAAGCAAGTGGTGCCAAGAACGCAGTTTTACGGTGACCACAGTGACAGCTGACGCCCTCTATGCACAAATTCCGGTTTCATATTTACACAGCTGGTAAGTCTGAGTTGACGGAATTAACAGTAGATGGGATTTACGCCATGCAGCACTTCTCTCTAAACTCAATACGGCCCAGCCAACATTCGTTTGAACAGTAGAGGACTTAATAGACTAGTCTCCTGGGTAAGCTTTCTCTGGAATCGGGCAATCTCTTGTGGAAAGTGTACTGGGTTTTTGTAACTTTCAGGTTAATTCTTCGGTTTTCTAACTTGGTCATGGGGCAATAGAGTTACCATTACATTTAATTTGATTTGAATAAACAACCAAGAACAGATGTACTTGACGATAAATTGCAGACTAATCAAAATAATCTTCTAATTATTTGCCCACTGCGTAGTGAAGACAAATTTCAACACTACATCAAACTTCCCTTCCTTATGCTCCTTTTTCTGTCTGTATGTCTGTCTTTCTTTATCTCTCCCTCTCTCTCTCTCTGTGATAATAGTTTGGTTACTCGAAAAAGATTCTTCGACTCTCCACATCAAAGGTCAGGGTTTAGTTTTTGTTGGGGGCTCTACCCTAAAATTTTGGGATTTTTGGATATATGTCAGAATGTTGTAGGGAAATCTCTGGAAATAGAAATAATAAACTCTATAAATATATACATTTGTCAGACACAATTTAGGACTATATATAAAATACTCACTTAGTTCATGAGCATAGCAAGCCAAACCAATCAAGTTGCACTCTTTAAACTCTCCTGTAAATATACAGAGTAAACAAACAGGCTAAATATTAAAAACTTAGGTTTAATAATAAAATGAATCTCCTCTATACAGTTGTTTAATAAATACTGCGTTAACAGAACTCAATAATAATTTGACACAACATTTTGCCCCAATTAAACATGATCACTTCCTTAAATGTACACTACCTCATTGAAAATGTCCTCTACTCAAACCTATACAATAAGGGATTTTTTTAGCGTTTTTGACAGATTCTAGAATAATGATAAACCGTGTAGAGTAACGTTTCAAAAATCGTTATATTTGCTTTAATTTGGCGTATTTTTATTTTGGTATATTAAAATATGACAAAGTTATTGACAATATCATTTCACAACTTAAACTGAAATCCTTATTTATTAAACCCAACAAACATTAATATAACATCAATAATAATATCGATAATTTTCTTTATCCCTATTTCCCCCAATTTTTATATTTCTAAATTCCTTTTTTTTTAATTTGAAACTCAGCGCTTCTGTTGATATATTGATAAGTTATCGGTCGATATATTTATTGAATATCAAATATATTAGGATGCAGCCTACAAGTACTGTAATTATTACAATAATTATAGTATGCTCATGCTATTTGTTGTATGACTTGTGATCTGACGTCTTGGAGGGCTAATTGGCTTCAGGTAGCCATTTATAAGAAATACATAGTTATCTTATTTTTGGGGCGTATGTCCAAGGCATTTGCTTACCATCTTACAGATTAAATAGTTAAAAGAGGAATTTCTGTGTAGCTACGTTCTGCTGGAGGTAACATTTTAGTTTCGACTGAGGTTTGTCGTTGGTCGAGAAATAGAATTGGGCAGGAGCTGGTAAGTTCTTCTCATACAGTAAAGACTAATATAAAAACTGGAACTAGCGATAAAAGGGATCCCACGCAGGAAACCATATATCAGGTAATGTATGTATCTGGGTAGTCAGAATATCGTCGGGGATTCCTCTTAGACTTTGAAATTGCTGTGGGAAAAATGTGATGCTTTCTCTTAGGAATATTGTGATGAATTGAATTTTGAGTCAGGAAGGGTTAAGAGATGTTCCTATAATAAGAGCCAATCAATGGATCATTCATACTATGATTGCGAATACTGCTTCTATTCAAAGGACTTAATGGAAGTGGGCTAAAACGTAGTAGGTGTCATGTACTACAATATGTATGTACATATTGATGAGCTAGCTAATATTACTCCTGTGAAGCATCCTATGATGAATAGGAAGGTAAAACCTAATACTCAAAGGGTTGGGGGGGAATAGTTAATTTGTGTGCCATGAAGTGTTGCAATTCCTCTAAAGATGTTAATGACAGATGAAACGGCAATTGTTATTGTGGCTGCTGCGAAATAGGCTCGGGTGTCTACGTCTATTCCAACTATGATGGGTTCATATAATAAGCCGTAGAAATCTAATCGCTAATATGACGTAGATTATTCCTAGGGCTCCAAATATTTCCTTTCTACCACTTCCTTCAGTAACAATGTTGGAAATCATTCCAAATCCTTGTAGAATTAAGGTATAGGCTACGGGGTGTCCAAAGAATCAGAAGAGAAGAATCAGAGGAAGACCTCCGGCTGGGTCAAAGAAGAAGGTATTTAAGTTTTGATCTGTAATGAGTATTCTAATGGCTCCTGCTAGAACCGGTAAGGAAAGTACACTGAATTAGAAAACTCATGGGGTAGTAGGTCACTGGTTTGTGGGTGGACACCACGTGTGTTCCAATCTTTCTGCAGGGCTCCGCGACGGCTCCAGTTGTGTGCGACACCTTATAGGATGTGGATGTATGAGTGATTCATGTGGATTGCAACGTCGTCGTGAGTTGACGTTATTTAAACGGGGCCTGGTGGAAGGTACCCGATGCATGGAGAGTTCGATTTCGGTAGTGGTGCAGGAATTTGGCTTTAAACGTTCAGCCGTGTCCAGGGTGCACCGATAATGGTTGGATGAAGACGTTACAGTCCACAAGAGACATCATACCGGGCTTCCAGCTGCCCTCATTGACCGAGACCGGCGACACTTAGGATGAATGGCCAACCAAGACAGGAGGGCTACAGTGCGATAAATTACGGCCCAATTGAACACTAACCGCCCTAGAAATATCTCCCAGTGAACAATCTTTTCGCACATTCCGTTCGCTCGGATATGGGGGCGTCGCCCTACACGGGTGTCGCTGCTAATCCCGCGTCATTTGACATTCCTGCTTGCATTTGCCACCAATCCCCTCGAATGGACAATGCAACAGTGACGTAACGTCAGCTGGTTCGATGAATCACGGTATGAACTATACCATGCAGTTGGGAGGCACCCTGTTTGTCTCATATCTCATGAGGCGATGGATCCCGCATGCCAACAGGGCGTGGTCCAAGGTGGTAGGATATCAGGCATGGTCTGGAGCTCGTGTTTCTGGTAAGGAATGGGCCTTGTGGTTGTTCATGGAAACACGATGAATGGTCCGCTGTATCTTTAGCTTCTCAGATACCATCTCAAACCAATTTTGTCCTTTGACGATCTTGCGGTCTTTAAAGATAATAATCGCCGCCATATCGCTCCAATGTTTTCCGAGAATAGTTTGAAGATCATGCAGGGGAGATCTAACGACTGAGCTGGCCACCCCGGAGTCCTGATATGAACCCCATTGAGCATATATAGGATGACGTTCAACTCAGGCTCCGTGCACTGGATCTTCCACCCACGAACAGACCGCAATTGGTTTCTGCTGCGCAGACTGTGTGGTGCCAACCGCCTCCGGAAGTGTATCAGAGACTTGCAGACTCACTTCAACGCCGTATCGCTGCGCTCCACCGAGCCAGAGGGGCCCGACCAGATATTAGGTGACTATCCCATGAGTTTTGCTAACTCAGTGTATTAACAAATAGCTGTAGTTATAACAGATCATACAAATAATGGTACTTTTTCTATTGTTATATCCTGTACTCGTATATTAATTACTAGTGCGATAAAAATACAGTTCCTAGAATTGAAGAGACTTCTGCTAAATGATATTAAATTGATTAATTTACTGACCTCCCTGCGTGAGAAATTGCGTTAGATAAATAATCAAAGGTAAAGGAGGGCCAGCAGCGTATTGACTGCCAATGATCTCAATGGAAGTAGGGCCAAAATTGTACTTCATTTTCAAGTGTGTGTCCAGATACGTTTATCATATAGTGTGAGTTCGATCATGGAAGCATATACAGAATTGATTGTTGAACAAAATTAGAGTTGTGTTTGTAACGAGATCACTAAGCCATGATGCGAAGCACATTTAACCTTCAATAAGAAAGTATGTTAGAAAGGCATTTATGTTGCATATATGCACTGAACTGTTAAACTCTACAGCATATAATTTAAATTCTTAGTTAATTCATTTAACCAATCCTTTAGTGAACCCTACTCAAAATTACACCAACACGTTTTCATTATGTGCAAAGGGCTCTAAGAGTTAAAGGAATATCAACGAAATTGTACTCATATAACCTAAGTGTCGATTAAATGATAATATTACAAAAATTAACCTTGTAAGCCATTGAGACAGCTGTTACTATGGGCGTGCTTTTAAAATAGTCGATATATCGGTTACATTATAGTAGAGCTACACTAGTGTCAAAAATTAAAGCAACAGTTGCAAAAAAAATGATAAATAATTGTTTTAAAATGTCGTATGATATCTATGCATAGTCAAAAATATATTTCTATCCATTTAATGCAGATAGGTGTTAATTGTCAGTGTCCCTTAAAGGCAGATTTTACCAATGATATTAATCAACTTAGAAATGACTAGAACACGACTGTTAAAAAAACGCTTTACGCTGGAGAACCATTGGAAGACTTGAAGCTACACAGTCACAGACGAAGGTATTCAGATAACTCAGAGTGAATTCCTCAGTGATTAATCGTACTTGGAGACTGTTTATTGACACTGACGACACATCCGGAAGACTGGTCATGGATATCCAATAGTTATATCATGAAGCGAAGCTAATTATTTGCTGATAAAAGCCAGACGCCACAAGTAGAGTAACATCAGTCAACTGGCATCAGACCACGCTGCTGCAATTGGAAGGCAGATATCTCGAAAAACGGTGGATAGAAGCCATGGGGAATAATGACTGTATGCAACGTGACCGATAGCTTGTGCGCCTTTGCACGCTGATCAGAGAAGAAATCGTCTACAATACTGTCGAGAGCACAATCATTGTGCAAATGAAAATTGACCGTTCGTATTATTCAGTGATGGGTTGTGGTTTACTCTATAGTCTGATTCTCGGGGGTGCATCACCTGCGGAGAACAGAGAACAGTATATAATCCTTCTAACATCATCGAACGTGATCAATACGGAAGTGGCGGGGTGATGTTGTGTGTCAACATTAGCAGCACCTGAAGAACGCTTCTATGCAAAACCAGCAGGGTGAATGGACAAGGCAAAACTGCTTCCAGATATCGCGGTCAGTTCTTGACAGTACATTTGAGCGAGTTTCGGCAGCATGTGTGAGAAATTTCTTCCTGATCGATGACAATGCCCGCCCTTATAGAGCTGTATTGGTGGATGAGTTTCTTTTAATTTGAATTATTGCCCTATTAATACTGACAAGTACGTTAACATCCTTAAAACTAACTGAACATGTTTGGGACAACCTTAGAAAGGCGAGTTGCTTCGCGATCGCGGCCACTTATCTCATTTGATGCACTTACAATAACTACTGCCACAAGATCTCGCTGCACCTGTCCGTACTATGCAGCATTGTTCTCAGACTTGTAGCAGTGCTAGGGGTGAGCATGTATCCTATTAAACTCCATTTTGGGTGTTGCTCACTTTATTATGTTTCCTGATCTTATTACTATAATTCTGGCTTGCATCCGGTTGTGATATTTGACACATGAAAATTAACACTATTGCGTATTCTTCAAGTACAAATACTGTTTCTTATGAATTTTGATTTCGTTTTATACCCTGCTCATGCATACTTTCCGGTAACACCAAGTGTTCCAATAGATATATTACTTTTGTGGAGATTGCTTCGTTTTGTTATAACTTTGGACACTGGTGTATGTATACAAATTCAAAGCGCCACTAGGAAACTGTGCACACAAACAATATCTACAGAGAAATGAAGTAAATTTTGGCCTTTCTCTTTAAAAGTAAAATAAATTGTAGCTATGATGATTTCAAATTACCTGTATTGTAAAATCCTGGTAGAAAACAGTTGCACTTTTTCATAGCTATTTGATATTTGCACTGTCTTCTGCAGGCTTCAAATGAATATATATTTGTTATATCCAATTTCAATTCATCTCTAAAAATGCACTTCCTTTGTTTGTAGCTCAATCTCCTTATAGATTGTGAGCTTGAGACACGGGTAGTTTCCATGAAATAATCGTAGCTGTTGTAGAGCAATCTCTTAGCTTCAATAAATATGTGCACGTCTATCTTCCTTGGATACTCATACTTTGAGACTATATACACCTGAGGAATAAAGGTGACTATCATTTTTAAAGGAATTAACTGTTATGTTACATTTTTAGAAATAACAAATCATCATTAAACGTTTTTATAGAAAGCACAAATAAATGTTTTTCTATTTCATTTCTTACATAGACAAATCAATTTGTTTGAGCTGGAAAAGAGCTGAGGCTTCACTTATTTAATTTAAAAGTTTCACTAAGTGTGTCTCGATGAATTTCTTTCAGATTTCTCGTCCAAGCTAAAGTCAACTACTTATAAAAGTTTCGCGACGGTCGATTACAAGTCGAACAGATCCCTAAAAGATATTCATTTAATTCAATTCTTACACACCACTTAAAATTTACACAAATTGTAATAACATTTTTCATAGTTATAAAACATTATATTTCCTTCTATTATTTCGGAAAACGTATGGAAAATGATGATTGATGAACTTTCTCACTAAAAATGTATTATCCCATTTTTGTGCTTGTCATTTACAAATGGCAAATGTCAAAAAAGCAAAAATTCAGACGGACAAAAGAAAGTTGTATTTATATTAGTCAGCATCGAAAGGATGTTTTAATACCACAAGGAGCATTCCATTTAATTTTTATTTATATTCTATTTCTCGCATCGGCAATTTTGGAAACTAGCGGATATATAAAAACAATTACTTAAACTGCCAAAATAATATTGTATTTGTTAGCCTTGAAAACATATAATTCGAAACCACGATAAGTGGATTTTGAAACTTTCACTTTTCGCATTCGCCATTTTGGAATATGTCGTTTACCAATAAAGCGTCATATTCCTGAAATGCCTTCTCAGATAAAAGAATCTAATCATCTAAAAATATTAATATGACCCTAAAACACATTCCATAATTAAAGTGTTTTGCACAAATTTTTATACGGGACCGTATGGCGGATCCTGTACTCGTTATCATTACCATATTCAGCCGTGTTCTATCCATTGCTGGATGAAGGTCTTACCTCTTTCTTTCCACCCATCTCGATTAACTGCTATCCTCATCCATGTACCTCTTGAAAACCTCTTCATATCATCTATCCATCTTTGGATGTTTCTTCATTGTCGTGTCTTTTTCTTGGAATCCAATGTAGTACATTTGTCGTCCATCTTCCATATTTTCTTTTATCTATGTGACCGAACCCATCTCCACTTCATCTTCTTTGCAATCGTGATTACATCTTCTACCTTTGTAAGCGAATACATTCATGTGTATTCCTGTCCCTCCTAGTTATTCCTAGTATGCAGCTCTATGTAGTTTTCTGTGTAACTATTAGTTTTTGAGTAATTTGTTCATGGAATGTCCGACTTTAAAAAGTCATACAACATTACAGCTAAGACACATTGATTATAAACCTTACGTTTAAAGCAAGTTCGTAGCTCGATTTCAAAAAATGTTCAGCCTTTCAAACGAGCTGCATACCTTTCTACATCTTCTACTTATATCATCGGGTATCTTGGCATTCCATGTTTTGAGCTGACTTAGATAAACGTTCTCATCATATAGCCCTATTGTATATTCATGAATCTTTATTTCCTTGTTTTCAGCATGTTCATTGTAGGTTACTTTTGGTTTACTTAGATTAATTTAAATTCCTGCTTTCGAACTCTCATTACTGAACTCTTCCATTCTGGTTTGTAATCTTCTATACTTGAAATAAACAAGATTGTATCATCAGCTATTACTAGGCAGTTAAGATATTCACCATTTATTTTTATTTCTGCCTCATCCGTTTAAATGTTGAAACAGTTCCTTCAGGGTTATGGACCATTACGCTAATAATCAGGTTTCGTATGATTACGGAGAGAAATAATAATGAAATGTTGTGTAATGTAGACAAAATGAACTTACAGGAAATGTACGTACTGTATACGAGCAATCGTCTTTTATTCATAATAATTTTGATAAGCTCAAAATTAACCATAGGAGTTACCAATTTTACCAACTGTAGTTGCTCATAAAATACAATTGGTGTGCAACCACACATTGATAACTGTGATACATAAGTGTAGCTAATGTTGATCCAGCCTCAGTAAACTGACACGTGAGTATATAGACCTTCCTGTTAATATTGTGCTCGAGGATTGGAACCTTTATGATAATTGCTAAATTCACAGTTAAATATTTGAAGACAATAAACAGTAAGAATTTTGAAATTTTTAGCTTTGGGTTGTCCTATTGTTAGTTAATAAAACCTTCGAGTTTAATTTTGTGGGTGACAGTGGTGTTCATGTTACAGGCTCTCAAAAATTAATACAAAGTTGGGTATAAATGGGATGTACATGGATCAGTACAAACTTTGGATGTATCATTAGAGGTGCATACCTTAACTTTTCTTACGATACAGATAGTTACATTTTCTGTGATGACAGCCGTAAATATATATTCGACAGCTCCAAAAGGTGAAATACGATTTGGATATAATATTGAGGTCTTGTATTTGAGATAAATAAGAAAAAGCCTACCAAGGTTGAAATACTTGATTTTATAATTAAAATATACAGTTTAGGTGTTATTTCAAAACTGTTCTCAGTAGAAAAACTCCTAAACACGAATCAACGCTATTAGTTCATAATAAGCATAAAAGGCCAAGAGATCCTTTCTACATCTTCCGCCAATCACATCCCACAGATCGTATACTTTTCGAAACTAAACCAATATAATCCAATCGAAGTTGATCGCTCACAGACCACGCTATCTAGTCAACTAGAACGCTATATCTAAATGTAATGGAAATCTACATAAAAAGAAAACTGAATCGAGGCACAAGAAATAATTAAATTAAAAGCAAATAAATAAATAACAAAAAGGAAATGAAAGGTAAGAAAAAGTCTACACATTTGTCCTTATTTTTTCCAATACGTTCTCCCATTTTCCCTGCCCAGAATGTATTTCCATTGATCTTTTATACTCAACACACGATTAAAGTTCATAGATGTATTTCCCGCTTCTTTGATTCTCCTACCTTCTTTCCACTTCTTAACCTACACCCTATCCTCTTGCACTAATATGTCAGCCCTTTCCCAGTCCATCTCATTCGCTACTTCCTGGACATTGATAGCAGATTTAGTCATTAATAATTGATGGTGAAAGAGAAGAACAAACTTTTTCATCTTTCGCAGTTATGTGGAAGACTGTCTATGTATATGGAAAGGCTCGCGAAGAACATTCCATCCAATTATTAAGGAGCTCAATGATAACGACAAACGGGCGTTTTTGGAAAGTGAGATGGAGGAAACATAGAATTACATTTCTTGCATATTGCGAAGGGCAAATGGACGATTAAGTATAAGTCTAGTAAAAGAAAAAGAAGTCGAAAAAGTACATAGATTTTAGTATGTGACTTTTATTATCTATAATCCTTAAATGATTGTAAATTGAAATCTTCGATATAATCAAAGAATGGTGTACTATCCAAAATGAGGTGCTTCATCGATAATGAATGCGTTTCATTTTTGAACATATTCGTATTTATCATTTTGATGCAGTTTGGACGTGTAATCTTGGCTTTATCTGTTAGTTATTTCATTCTATTCATATTAGTGGGTAGGAATAGAAGGTATGTTACAAGGTAACCAAAACGATTTTGCCATTGATAAAAAAGAACAATACAGTGGACGCTATGTACTTTTAGGTTTCGAAGTAAGCTTCATCAGCATCCAACATTTTTGCCAACGTTCCTGCAGCTGCACAAAACCCTGGTGATAAAAGTCGGCGGTCTTCAAGGCATAGAAGTCCGTGAGTGAGTTCCGCAGGTCTCCCTCATTGGAGAAGGATCTCCCACGGAGATGGTTGTTTAGGGAATGAAACCGGTTGTAACCTGGTGGCACAAGGTCCGGTGAATATCGGGCATGGTACAGTGTTCCCCAGCCAAGTTGCTGAAGGGTCTCCCGGGTCCTCTTTGCCACATGTGGCATGGCATTGTCGTAGATGACCAGCACACCCTTGCGATTCACCAATGCCAGCTCCTTCTGTTGCAATGCAGGTGCATCCTGTGCAACTGCTGTGAGTAAAGATCAGCTGTGAAAGGAGCTCGTAATGCATAACTTGGCGACAAGTCCACCATCAAGAAAGCATAATTTTTCGTGGGTGCAGAGGTGGTCTTGAGGTGTGAGAAACAGGGTCACGTGGAGACAACCAATGTCTGGTACGCTTGTGAGTACCACAGGAGAACCGCTTTCTCTCACTAGTGAGCAAGAAATCAAATATGGGTGTGTTCAGGTGCCAAGTGAGCAAGGGCAAATAGGCTGTCACTCCTTGTTCCTTGTTGGCCGCCGACAATGTGTGGGGTACCAACTTGCTTAATCTGTATGCCTTCCCTATCCGATGCTGGTTCACTTTGGCTGTTTGAGCGGAAACATGGAACCTTTCTGCAAGTTCATCACACACTAGACTACTGTCTTGCTCGATGGATACTTTCAGGGCCTCGTCATCCAACACATTTTGTCGTCCACTGAGAGATTCATCAGCAAGTTTCGTATCCCCGAACTACATTTCTGGAACCAATGCCTAGCGGTGCATTCGTTCACGGCATTCTCATCAAATGCCTGGCATATGCGGCGGCTTGATGCGACAGCTGACAGACCCACTTGAAAGTCATACAACAAACACATGCTAACAAGCTACTTCGATACCTCCATTTCTCTTTTACACTGGATAAGCCATGACTTGTGTGGGAGCATCGCAACTGTATTACTGAAGGTCTATTTGTAGACAAACTCCCGATCGCTTGGCAGGCGCGTACGCCATTTTGTTTCCTCTCCGTGAGCGCATGATTAATGGAACGTCAAAAACGGTAAAACTTTTGATTAGCCTTTATTATATATTTCATACTCCTACGCTCAATGAAGCACACATAATTTGCGCTCAAAAACATGTTAATCATTTGATCAACAAAGATATATCGTAGATGTATATCCAAACTCTCCTGTTTCGGTGGAAATGTTGGGTATTTCATCTGACCGCTAACTTTGGTTGCACTTTTAAAATTGATTTTATAATGTTTTAATCACCCGTCGCAAGGCATACCAATTAACACAATTTGCTAGTTTGTTGCTTGATCCTTCTGTTTCGGTCCTTCTGTTCATTCTACTACGTTGTCATTTGTTATTTTTTTAACTTTTCCATTTATATCTCTTCTTCTTCCTTGAACTGTTCTGCTTTCTTTTTTCTCTGTTTCTGACTAACAGACATTCATCCTTTTCAATTTTTAATTTTGTATGTATACATTACTCTTTGCGTGATACTATGTACAGTGTTTAATATCACTTGTATTCACTCATTTTATCTATACACATAACTGTTTAAGAACAAAAATTATGTTCTCAGGGCTTTTGATGATTATTGTTGCGTAAAAGAGACGGAGGGAAGTTTCTTTACCAGTCGTGAGTTTAGGATGGGGAAATACAATTTTGGTGATCCAACTGTACGGGATTCAGAGTGGAAAATTTTTGTATGTAGTTTACGAAAGCACCAGAGAATCCAAATTGATTCTAGGAGATGACCTTAAAATAAGTGCATGGCATTTTGTTGGCACGAATTCATATTTTAAGCTTCTTGTTTCATATAGAAAAGAGACAACACAACGAGAGTTAGCTGCTAATTCATAGTAACCTACCAGTAAATGAAAAAGTGGTGTTTATAACATCATATACGCCATTCATAATATACAAAGACCAAATATTATATATTTTAGCAAATAATGGTAGCAAATGTTTTAAATAAAACCTTAATTTATTTCAACTTGTTAATGAAATATCTGCATTGGTTATATACGATTTCCTAAAACGGTGCATAAGTCCAACACAGTTTCAAGGGGCTTGTATTAGAAGTAAAGTTTACGCAATAAGATATATTGAAGGGGAAAACATTTGTTTTTCAGCGGAATTTTCCATTTTTGTTATCCGCATTGCCATATTTATAATTTGTTGTCGAGAAATGATACGGGCGATATGTTATAATACGAGGTTTGCACTCATGTATATACGTGCCTCCATTATTTTTCAGTGGTTTTACTCCATTAAGCTTAAATCAAGATTTTGATTCAGTTAAGAAGAGACGATTTAACCTGGTACTATTCTGCCCCAGGAGTGTGTAAAGCTACGGTTAAAGGTATGATCTACCGACAGATATTGCTGTGGGTAGAGTGTGATCTTCCAATTTTCTTGCTTTGTGGTGTAAAAGTAAAGGATTGTGATAAGGAAGTCACGTGTGTGGCAATGCCAAACCATTGTCCAGTGCCACGGATGTCACATTGAACACCATTGCTAGTGGCGGAAGGGAGTTTTATCGTAAACAAAGTATGTAAATTTTTAACGGAATAAACCTTCTCTACAGAAGACGTGTTCAAAGAAATCTTTTGGTATATTCTCTACAGTTTGCAGTTAAAATAACTGATTATTAAAAGAGTAATAAAATTTGTAACCTTTTCATTTACCAATTAATTAGAAACTACTGGTTGTGGAGTGTAGATACATAGAACTGAAATATAAAAGTGCACATAGAGAATATAACTATTACGATTATGAGATTAATGGCTTACAGAAAATACATGTAAGAGAGATCGAATTATCAGTTGTGATTAAAAGAAAGGTTCGCATTTTGCTTTTCTTAAATTTGTCCAACCAAGTTTAAAAGAGAAAAGTTAATAATTTAATCTGTTTGGCATCTTTGAATTTGAACACAGTTTTGTAATGTAGCGTACACACAGAGAGGGAAACATACTTCTTGTCAGATATATTTATTTAACAGTAATAATTGCATGGGTATTATTAGCTGTACAAATTTATTTATTCATAATTTGTTGTTCAGAGTCGTCTCTGAGCTAGTAGTCTTACGTCATTTCGATACACATTTACAATAACTTCTCTTAGACATAAAATATGCTCAAAATATTATTAATAATTCAAGACAATGTGGATACACTAGCTTTCCATATTCTATCTTAGGAGAAAAGTTGCATGATATAAGCCAGGCTTACTCTTTACAATTTTACAATTATTACAATATATACAATGAGTTCTAGATGTTTATGAGTTATACATTCATTGATGTATTTAAACATAAATAAGTAATTTTACTAAAACTTTCTCTTGTATATTTTATCTATTATGTATGGAAATTTACCTTTGAATCAGGAATAACATAAAAAAGTAGAATATATTGTCCTTTCATCCCGTTTGGATAGGTAAGGTTCAATCTGCTAGAACCACTAACAAAAGAAAACAATACTATTAAAGGTATATAATAAATATATTTTGATACGAACGGTAAACTTATCTAAATATCATTTAATGCATTGCCTGAATACAAGATGATAATCAAATAACAATATGTTATTAACAGTATATTTTACGATCGCATTCTATTTAACTCTATAAAGAGCTATCTAAAAACTATCGAGCTACATTTTGAATCAAAGTTCTCGCACCAAAACGAAAGAATTTTGGAATTGGAGACGCAGCCTAGCAAATATCTCGTCAAATCACGTAAGTTTTCTCAGCTTAGAAAATGAAATTAAAGGTTGTGCTCAATCATTGTGATTAGTAATTGTATGACGGTGGGGGTACATCAAAGCCTGATATAAAATATGCACACTAGACAAGCCAATAAGCCTATTTATAAAACAAACTTACTGGTGGGATAGGAACGAATATATGATTGTTTTACTCCCATCAAATTTAGGATGTCAAGGTATGCACGCCTACAAATTTTCGCAACTCAGTCGCAATTGATTTGATTTGAAAGATATCGATGATGGTAAAGTCACGTTCTTATCTGTGAAGAATGATCAAAAAGTGTGGAAATACTCTTTAAAATTCTTTAAAGAAATTGAAATCAAATATACAATATAGGGTGCTGAGTACAATGCACTGCTTGGAGGGTATGACCTTCATCACGGCCATATTAAAGTCTCCCATATCGAATCTTAATTCATTGTCTTAAATTGTGAGTGAGTCATGTGGTTTATGATTCTGTGCTAGAATTTGGCGGGAAGTAAATTTCTCTTGTCTGTTTTGCCGTAAATGTATTGTGAAAGAGAAAGGCATGTCACATTATTTGTATCATAATTAATCAATAGTCTGAAAGCACTCCTAGTAAATAAGTTTTATAGCTTCGTTGTCAGAAGTACTCTTTTAGCTTAGTTGAAATATACACTGCAACATTCCGGTAACATTTTTTGGACAGAATAAGTTTTAGAAGTGACTGCTGCCAATATATTATAAAGCACAGAGCGAAACCACAATTTAACAACATGCGGTAAACAACCTATGATGAGAAACCAAAAGTTCGGTGCTGCTTCTATGTTATATAAACATAATATTCCCCTAGATAGAGAAGAAAAATATATATTATATGCAGGCTATAAAAATGCCACATCAGAATCCTAATCATCCATCATATAAGATAAAATTGACACCAATATAACTGTTATAATTAGTTTCCTGGTCTCGAAGATACTAGTAAATATTCTCATTGTATTTCATCCCTTATCAAGCCAAATGGATAACGTATCTAGTACTTCGAAAAATCAAGAAGATTACTCCAATGGAACAGTCAGCTTCATTTGGACTTCCCGCCGATAATGGGTAACCCAACCCATTCATACTGCAAAATTATAGTATTACGCCAGTAATATTCTTTATTACACCACTCATTCCCATAACAAGCTAAATAGCAGTATTATTTGATTGCTATTTATAGCAAAATACAATATGAAATAGTTTTCCGTGATTGACTTTGATAATCGAAAAGTCATTGCACACCAAAGTTAATATCACGAAGATCAAGAATATCTTCTTGCAGATTGTCAATAGAGTCATTCCCTTTTTAACATTTTGAGACAACATTACACTTATAAAACGCTTGTGAATGTGCCTTGAAATATTGTGTTTATTTTTCTTATCTGATTTCTGCTTACTTTAAATTCTTCTAACTAGTTTCTCTCTTAAAAATGCGGAGAGCAATGCTAAAGGTAAACTTTTAATTCTTTGCAAAAAGACGGAACAATGCTGAAAATTCGAAATATGTAGAGATTTTAATTCATTAACCTACAAGTTTGCTGACATAAAATATGTCATACTCATTTCTCCACATTATTCAGTGTTGGAATTTCAAACTAAACGAAAGGCTAATACTTCAAGCAATGGCCTGGTTGTACACTGTGTAACTGACTCATATTTCAATATTAATTGGGTGATTCCTCCGCGTACCCCTGAAATCCGCATCTTCATTTTCTCTCCTTTATCTTGTCTAGGGATATCAAGTGAATCCAAAGTGTGCATTTGTAATTACAAACTTGGTAAAACGGTCTCATATTTCGAAATTTAATAGCGTTTAACATTCATCTCAACTTATTACAAAATACATATTTCTTCGTTTTTCTTCCTTCACCCAATACAGACATTTAAAGCTAGTTCAAGGTGTGCTTTTGTGGTTGTATTTCTAATTCAATGATTTTAGTAAATAACGTCGAATTGACCTATATTTTAGATTTAATGCGATGATTTTCCCTTTAACCCTCATGGCCGCCGACAAGGGTATATTTACCCTTTCTTTATCTAGTGCATGTGTTTCATATCAGCAGAATGACATTTGGGAAACGTTCCTGTTGTTTGTTGTTTCAGTTACAAAAAAAAAAATGCTTAAGAAATCAATGTAATAACTACCCCATTCTTAAAGATAGTTCCTGACAAGACTCAAACGACAATAATGATTTTCAAATCTGGCATCTTTCCTTAATAATGCTTATAGGTTGAATTGAAACAACAATTTATATGTGCCTGATTTCGATGGTAAATTGGTATGATATCATATCATATAGATTTTCAAATTTCTTCCCTAAAATATGCCGTTTAAAACTCTGAATTAGTTTATGTGGTGTACGGATTTCGCCAGGATTTTCAATTCGGGTGATGTAACGTCAAACTTGCGATAGTCTAAATGAACTTTGCACGGTTTTTATCATGAATAACGCTAGTTCTTTGAGTGATGGTGACACATGACTATGCTAGCGACACTCTATGTATACAGCTAATTTCGGATCTATAGAACTAAAAGCCCAATTTCGATGTTTGAATTTACATTTGAAAGTTCTTTGCTATACAAAGACACATAAAAAGTTGGTCGGTAGGAGCTCCCTGGGACCCCCCTAGGCAGATTTCAAGAAAAAATTGAGAATTTCACATTTCTCGTAATATAACTGACCCCAGATCATATAGGCGACGGTAACTAGCAAAATCGTAATATACGCTTTATATTTCAAGCGGTGCTTCACACGTAAAATTCGGTGAAGAGGTTCAAAAGTTATTACTTTTATTTACCACAGAATTTTTTTAAAAAAATGATAGAAACTTGTGTCTGTCATTCTGTCCGTCTTTTTGCTTCAGCAAGACAATGGTTGGTACCAGGGGACTTTCTGGTCAATTGCGAGCCTCCTTGAAGCAACTTCATGCTTATTTGTAAAATGAGTTATGGTTTTCGGAGTTAGTTACGGAGCCTACCATGGTCCAAAATCGATCTTTAGTAGGGCTAGGCACTTCTTTTTAACAGACAGGCTTACAAAATAAATGATATCAGTATAAAAACACTTTCGAGGTATAGGGAAGAGTGACGCAAGGATTCTACTCACAAAAGATTTGATATCAATTTTGCGAATGAATTTCTTTGTATCAGTATTGGGGAAGGCAGGATATTAAATCTGTTAATTTTACAAAAGAAACACTTCCACCATAGTGACACAAAGAAAATTTCACGCAAGATGAACATTACTTGTTTTGTGAGTAGAATTTTTGCGTTACTCTTCCCTTTAACCCTAAAGGGAGTTTATATTGATTTACTTTATACCGTAAAACAATTAAAGTTGGGATGATCTCGTGTATTTGGGGGATGGCACACTCACAGAATCACTTATTTGATAGTCATTAATGACTATTATCACGATTGCCTCTGAAAACTTCCGTGTACCTTTTCGATTATTTTATTAAACCTCAGAAATATTGGTGTCAATTCATAGGAGTGTTATGTTTCTTCCTGAGTATTTTCAGTATACCAGGTGTATGCATAAGTTTTTGCCGGTTTTGTTTGGTAAAGAAAACACATAATTTTCAAGGGAAATTAATTTTGTTTTATTCAAAATATTGGCCATCGGCTACTACACATTTCGCCCATCTTTCAGGTAATTGATGCATACCATACCAGAAAAACTGCTTGTCTTTTGCGGCAAACCATTCGTCGACCCATTCTTCAACGTCTTTGAAATTGCTGAAGTGCTGCTTTGCGAGCTAGTGCCCCATTGATGCGAAGAGGTGATAGTCAGATAGCGCCAGGTCTGGGGAGTACGGCGAATGCGGAAGGATGTCCCATCCAAGCGATTTCAAGGTGTCTTTACTGGTTTTGCTGTGTGAGACGGCGCATTTTCGTGAAACACAATCACTTTGCCATACCTTCGGGCCATTCCGGTCGTCTTTCGATCAATGCGTGATTTAAATTAATCATTTGTTAGCGATAGCGTTGTGCATTAACGGTTTCGCCGGGCTTCAAGAGTTCATAATGCACAATACCGCTCTGGTCCCACCAGACACAAATAATGTTCTACTTACCTAAGCGATTTGGCCTTGGTGTTGAAGGACCGGCTTCGCCAGGTGAAAGCCACGATTTTCTCCGCTTCGGGTTTTCAAAATAAATCAATTTTGCATCACGCGTCACAATTCGATAGAAAACGGATTTTCTTTCGTGGCGTTGAAGCAGCATTTCACAAGTGACTTTGCGATTTTCCATTTGACGTTCATTCAAATCGTGTGGGATCCATTATTGATCTTCCCGATTGCTCGTAAA
>JAGDQP010032352.1:0-21373 GCA_022664845.1 Lepisma saccharinum | reverse complement strand
GAAACCTGATGTGCTGGTAAAACATTACAATCCTTTGCGATGTACAGCGATTAATTTCACATAGGTGCAATAAAATATGTGTAGGTAATGCTGTCAGGTAAGCATACATCAGCATATTTCAACATGGAACTATTCTGATTGGATTAATGAATAAAAATCTGGGTCGTGACGCTTACCCAAATGGAAAAGTTTTTAGATTACACGTCAATCTGTCATCTCTTACAGCACCGCGTAGAAAAGGCAAATACGGGAGTATCATTCAGAAAAGAAAAAAATGACACTATAAATCGTAAGGAAATCGTATCGAACACTGATCCAACGTCTGGAAAGTACAAGATAATCAAAAAGGAAGTACACGCATTATTCTGTGTGTAATTTAGATTCGTCACCTCGAGGCTATATTGTCCTTTTTGAAAGAAAGGAACAATATAGATCTTTGTATCGCACAGTAGCACAACAATATCGACGATCAGCTCGACATTTCGATTCTAACGAGGCGCTTAGCACAAGTCAACGCCCAAGGAAACGTTATATTTGTGACATTTATAGCAATATAAAAGGCCAGATACCTGTACCGTCATTCGTTTTCTTCTAACCCTTGAAGGAATGAGGAAGGTTGCAGCCAAGGACTACTTTAGAGTACCATCCGTGTTCACGTGGCGTTACAGGTGTGTGTGTGTGTGTGTGTGTACACACACACACACACACACACACACACACACACACACACACACACAAAAATACCCAGCATCGGTAGTCCAGGCAGTAGCGTCTTGAACTTCTGATTGGAAATGTGCAGGCACGTGGGTTCGAACCCCCACGGCCAACCATCCTGACTGGAGTTTTCCCTCAATTTCACCAGGTAAATTCCGGGATGATACACTGACTAACCCTATCCCGACCTGAGCTAAATATACCTCAAAGCCATAAATAAAATTCAATTCCACTCAATTACAAAGAAAAATCTGTTAGTATGGTCGGTCCCGAAATTAAACACTTCCACTGAGCTACAGTACCATGTTCAGTAAAAAATCCCTCCCGAGATGTATGAAACGCATCAACGTAAGACGTTATTCTGACGAACTAAACCCCTGAATACAAATTGTGCAATAAATATTCGGTGGCTGTCAATGAATAAACACCATTCTGATGTTTCACGGTAACAACCAATCACACATGTCACGACAATTGACCCAGACTGCAATAACTCATCATCTCATATGACCTTACATGGCCTAACGCTACACATATCAGTCCAATAAACGGAAAAACAAGATTATCTTTATTAATATAGAAAAGAGAGACCAACCAAGTAACTTGTATTTGTTTTAGCACAAAATCTTAATTTTACGCTTCAATTAACGTACAGCAGACAGTAGTATTCAAAAGGAGGTCCACGAACCAAATTATTACATAGTTATAAAATACTTTACTTCCTTTATCACATGATAAAAACAACCAAAATTATTTTAAAATAATACGCACCTATGTGAACATTAATCCTTACTGCCCTCTAAGGTAAAAAAAAAAATTGGCTAAGTACTTTTCAACTACCTTTGGCAGGCTTCTTCAAAAGAACCACAATTTTTTGCATGCATTTCAAAATGTAAATGACGTCAGGAAAAATACAAATACATTGAAAGAAAGAATGCTTCCAGATGTTCTCTGAGAGTTGAAGAGTGGAAATCCTGTTCTAAGTGCCAAATTTAATTTTTTTTTATCGAAGAAGCAGAAAACTGAATAGATTTGATATCAGATACCGTACTCCTTCCAACATAATGTTTTTACCTCTTCCTGTTTTACACTTGGAACACGGATGGGGGACATGCGAGTGTCAAAATTGCATCGAACATACTTATGCACAAAATTGTTTTTTTTTAAAAAAAAAAAAACATGGCACTTAGGCTTTTCCACTCTTCCATTCCACTTGTTTATTTTTCAATGTTATCCTCAAGTGTTTTTAAAACTAAATATTATTGGATTCTCAAAACTTCTATTAGTGGTATGAAATATGACATACAATTCTTAAACAGCGCCAAATGAATTAGTGTTTCGCTCATCGCCTGGCGATCACGGAGTCACGCGAATTATCCCCAGTAGGGAGGCAAGTGGTTCGGAAGCCTTTCTAAACTTTACATCCCCTGTAAGAAATGATCTTAAGTCGATAGAATTCCATGGCAAACCACCATTGGTTCACTTTGTCTAGAGATCTATGAATAATAAACACTGATTCTGAGCTGAAACACCCATGAGTTACAAGGTACAGCAAGGGATCCGTGAAGTGTTTATTATTGGCTTCAGAGGGTCCGCGGTAGGGGTAAATTTGGGAACCATTGAAGTATAGTATACAGTCGAAGTACACTAAATTACAGTTGAACTCCAATTACCCGGATTAATTGTGGATGGGCACGATCCGGATACGCAGAAATGTGGGTAATTGGGCCATAGCTGAATATCACTTTAGCAATATGTATTGTGAAACTGCATGTACTATGTACACACATTACAAATAATACTAATTTTGAAGTGAGAATTGCAACACTTTTTTAAGCACAGTACTGAAACTTGCAGTACCGAACAGAGTACGAGCTATTGCACTCGTGTATTGTACTCTTAAGTTTCAACATTTCCTAATGATCGATTAGGATAATTAGAACTATACTGTACATTCAAAATAATGCATTTAATGTTTTAAACATTTAAAAGAACACGCAAACAACTAAACAATACATTACTTGTTCTTCAAAATTTTATGTACCCCTTAATATGTCCTGGACATCCCTAGTTAATACCACTGTAATAGACAGCTGACTTAGCAGTGATTTTTAGCACATAGCATACTCTTAAGGCCATTTAGATTAAAACTTAATTCAGCCCTTACTTACCTAAAATATATATTTCGGCATGCACTTACGCAGTCATCTACGCTCTCCCCTGCAGTTGGATTTGTAATTTGATGTGGGAGATCATGAGATGATATGTCATCTTTGAAACAACCGACAGAGCTTCCAATCATCTCTGAAATATATTCAATAAGAAATCAATCACAGTATTGGTAATGCATGCATTCCAGTTCTCCACTTTCGTTTATGTCATTGGAAATTATCGTCCGTGCACAGAAAGAATATTAAATATGATTATGTGTAAGACTGCACAGTACGAACGGGGAAGGACGTCTGAGCGCGAGTTGTTTATATTACAACTTACGCTCGCCGAATCTTTATATTTTGTCTCGTTGTTTATTGACCTTAGGAATCTTCTGGAAGCGAAGAGTTTAGCTAACGTACTACCAAGCAAAACATTTTTAATTTTCGTAATTATATTTTTATCGACTTTCTCATATAACACAAGAGTTCACAATATGTACATTGTAGTAAAAGCGTTTATATTAAGATGCACGTAACTAAAATATATGTATTAAAAACAAAATTATCTTTGTAAAGTTTAATAATTGTAATAAAAGTCAACGATGTTAAAATTAAATCAGTTTCATATCACAAAAAAAAAAAAAAAAAAAAACTTGTATCAAAATATTAAATTAACAATAATACTAAACCAAAAAGGATGCCAAAAAAATTGCAAATATTTTAAATTCCATATTGGTGTGTGGCTAATCAATCAGTAATAAACACTGAAGGTCAAGTAACAAAAAAAAGTTCTAGAAAATTTAGTTATAAGCCTCTAATATATAACTCGAAGTTCAGTCACTAATCAGTTCTTAAGCAGTTCAAAACAAAAGAATATCACAAGTGTACAAACAACATGCCAAACTACAACAGCAACCTGCCACCTCGAAGTAGAGTAAATAAATGCAAGTAAATATTTTAACTAATATCAAGCTCATATTGAGTTCAATTGATAATTTTCAGCTATAAAAACATTACAATAAATAGCATGGTATGTTAATGTCAAAGTTTAAATAAAATTTAGCGGCACAATTGAAGGTAGTTTAAGTTGTGTATAACTAAACACACATTATTAAGTGCAATTATAAAAGTTTAATTTCATACTACGCCCGTGTTAAATCAAATTTCATTCAACTTATTAGCCAATCTACACAGCTACTTCGTACATGAAAGAAGAAGCACGTCCTCCTTTACTTTTAAACAAGACCAATACTTCGCGCCCAAACGTCATGTATCCAGTACGAATGAGAACAAAGAGCTAAATTTGCTACCGAATGGGTACTTTTAGTTCTTTATACGTATAATTACAACTTGCATATTTCAATTCAAAGCCATACCTAGTAACTACAAAAGCTGAAGTCCCCACCTTTTTCCAACAGAAAAAGGTAACTTCTTGCATGTTGCTACACACTTGACACAAGTTCTACACCTATGCTGTGTGTCTGTAAACTAACCCATCTTGACAATCCCGCTATCCAAGTTCCAGTCTCTGAATAATAGTGATAAACATAGGTTTAACGTCTCTGTAAGGCTCTATACTGGAACATTTCCCTCCCGTTTGTAATTAGATACACAGATACAGATGTGGAAAAATACTAGTTTTAAATGTTGTTAAAAAAACGGATAGCCTAGACACTATTTCCTTAGCATACAGTATTGTCAATTCAAGAGTGCAAAATTAACAAAACGGAAATATCAAACACAAAAAAGGAAGTAGGATCTGAATACAAGTATCAATCTACGATCTCTGTACTATTTCTGTGAAGCAATGAAAAAACTATAATAATCTTAGCACAAGACACAAAAGGCGGCATTGGAGAAGGTAAGGGGCGAAATTTGTTGGAAATAAACCTTCTACAATAACAAATCTGCATGTTCATAAAATTGAATACAATGACTACAAAATGCCTCTGTGGTCCAGTGTATTCAAATGAGAATTTCTATCGACAGTTTCTCCACAACTGCGACATATTTCACATTTGATTTGATTAATGCTGTAGATCAAACTTCAGATTGCAATCACTGTGCCGAATGTCACACAGGTTTATGCATCGTAAAGCCTTTTCTCTAATCTAATAATCACGATAAAACCAGGCTCATCTCTTAGTCATATCAGTTTTCTGGTATCTTTATGAAGTTTTCAAAATATTATTCCATCCACTGTATATTTACCTAAAGAAGTGCTAGTTACATTTCTTGTGGCATGAATTCTTATGAAGCACTTATTCCATTGTGAAACATCAACGGACAGTACTCGGACTTTAATTACTGTCGCACCATTTTGTCCACAAATAGAATAAGGCCCCGATTATGAAAACAGCGGACCGTACAAAAAATGTATGATTTCTAGATTCAACTGACATAAGAAAAAAAGATTATGGTATAAAATCCTGGGCAAAGCATCTTTTCCAGGATTATATCTCCTGTACCGTACATAATTTATGAAAGGAAGTCCTCTCTCGCTTTTTATAGCATATTCACTTTTGTGTCTACTGTGCGCGTCAGCCAACCGTTATATTACTTCATGTTAATGTCCCAATCAACGACAAAAAAAACTAAACACTACAAATATGATAGTGTAACTCTTGGCAATTCAAAGAATTAGTTATACCAAGGGATTAAATTCAGGGTGGGCTCGGGAGAGCTGAGCTCATCCACCGATTTTCTAGGGACGGCTAGGGGTCCACCCACCAGTTTTATCGCTCGCCATGGATCTTGTGTTTCTCTATCATACTATGCACACAATACATCTGTCGACAAAATGCGGTAATATTTGATCAATTACGAATCAATGACTAGGATACGATGCACTTGTTAGAAACGATATTTGGATGAGTCCTCCCACTGATCGGCTTAGAATTTACTCCCTGGTCACACCTAAAAGTAAGAGGGGGAGGGAGGGGAATTACTGGTTACTAGTGTGTCGTTCCTAAATTCATTTACATGCACATGTACATCATGTAAAAAAAAAGATCACATACAAAATTTCCATCAAACTTCTTAAAAAAAAAAAAAGATGAAAATTCATTGTAATGAAAACCAACCGATTATTTTTGTTTTACTCTACTAATGCTTAGTCTAGACTTGCTTATACAAAATATAGTGTAATAACGACCAATTCCGACGTTGGACTGCATCTATAAACACTAAGTAGTGTTTGCATACACAACTCGGGGACTACATCACAAGAAAGTAACTTTCTTTTTAACCAGAAATACCCAGTACCTGTCAACATGTTCCGGTTCTGGTAGCGTTCTAGTGCTAATTTCATTTGTAATACTGTTGGATAGATTTGTATACGAGCCAACTTGAAAAATTAAATAATCGCATACCATAACAACAACTCGGAATACAGTGAGTTTGGTTGCCATAACGCCAAATTGGTTGCAGTATGCACATTTTCAGACATACACAAAATGATTACGTATCAAATTACTTAACGTATTTATAATTTCACTTTAAATTATGGATAACCGAAGTTGTAGTTCTAGCTGTCTTAGGAATAAAAAAAAAATCGATAAATCATGGCACATATGTCATGAGCACAACGGGTGGAGAAAGACGTTAGAATTATGCAGTGTTGAGAACTACTTCTAAGCTGCCTAACATCGCTTGATCAGTATTGCTTACATATATATCTACTAGGTATTATCAAACCCTTTTCTCCTATTATTGTGAATTCAAAAACCCGACTGAGATTGACTGGTTGGTCATTGCTTAACGTAATCAAAATCATTATCCACGTAGCAGGAAATCAATGTCCAGAAATAATTACTGGACTCTGTTTCTATCCCGCGTGGAACAACTAGTAATTCCTTTCAAACCTATAAACAATTACACATCCACTTTTCCACAAGAACAGGAGTAGAGCAAACAAACAAAGTACTTATTTTAAAATAAATCCACATTTTAACGTTATTTTCAACAACTGTTGAAAATAATTGAGAACAACAGTACATTTTTAATATATACCAGTTTAATATATTAGATGAAAGTATGTGGATTAAGTAATATCCATTAGGCATTTTCACATTACAAGACATGATCGTTACTTCAGTAAGATCATCATATCTTACATTCCAGAACAGTAAGTGTTATTCTTATCGAGTCTGTACTACCATTCTCACCACAAGTCCTGTTACTGTGAGACAATGCAAGGCTCTGAGAATGTTTTGGAAATACAACTCGAAAGCAAGAATATCCAATAACGAAAAAACAAGCTTATACATCAACGACTGCTTATGTTGTCATAAAATATAAATACAAAAGGACTATATAATGTGCATAAGACAACTATAGAAGCCTATGTTCTCCGAATTAGTCTAATCAGGTTCTTTGGCATTTTCACATTTAAGTTCATTAAGTTTTAAAGCATATTTGTCTGTTCGCGTGACGGAATTCTTATTAACATCCTAAATAAGCTTGCGGAAGGGATCTACAGTTTCTGATTAAGTGGACTCCAAACCACTGCTTCAATGGACCCCACTGGGTATGAACCCGGGTCCATGCATTGTTGTATGTAATCTCATAATATTGCTTTTGTTACCTGCAATGAAGAGTGAGAAATCAGTAACTTAAGAAAACATATAACCTTGTTATAAAAAAAAGTTTTCATTGAAAATTAGTTTACACACAGCTTTATTTTCAACAGAAATTACAACTCAAAACACTATTCTATGCAGTTGCATGTATGGAGAACTAAAATATTTCACAATTTTGAAATGCTGGCAAATATTAGAAGATAATACAAACGTTTGTTTGGCCTCAGTTCCCAAATGTAATCTCTAGCCTATTTACGAATACAAACTATGAGAGTACTCATTATCGAATGGAAACGCAACATACCATGCGCAGGGATGGGGTCAAGCTTCACGAATAATTTCCTTGCAGTTCTTTTCGAAGAAACTAAATACGACTACAGGTACACACAATTACACAAGGACAAACTGCCAACTGTCGAGACTAGAAGGACAGCATTTAATCAGATCGAGGAAGTCCAGACTCAGTACAAAAACAAACGCAATGCATGAGACTGACGTGTCAAAGTTGAACAAACTGGCAATAAAGACTATAGATATTGAATTTTCACACGTGCCAACGATCTGAAGTAAAATATAACGATAGCAACAAAAAGGTCATGAAAATGGTGTGGCTCGAATGAATGCTTGAAAAAAATCTATTACAGTTTTCCACTACAAGAAATTTCCGTCTAAATTTTCAGCGATCTTCTGTCTCATCTTCAAAAGGATGAAGATAAGGAATACAAGTTGAAAAATTGTGGTGACCATGTCTATTTTTTTTTTAATTCGAGCTCCATACTTGAGAACAACTTTCTCAAATCTGAAATTTTTTAAATTTGAAAAAAATACACAAGACTAGTAATGCTATTCTTTTCAATGAATAATCAATATAGATGATATTACCTTTTTCGCAAATAACCTTGTGTATAGTAAATGTTGAAATTAATACAGAAAAATTGACAGCCGCCGTAACCGGATCTTTCAGTTGCCGGATAGCATACCTAGCCTGCAACTGGGAAATCCGGGTTCGAGTCCCGGTCACGGCTGCTGTCAATATTTTTGTGTTAATTTCAATTATCAATTTTTCCTCTACGAAAATTGAAAAAAACAAAACAAATATTATGCCGCCTCAAGTTTAAAATGCGATGACCATTCTTGAAATTATATGTGCGCATCTACCACTCTGGCTTATGTCCCACACAAGTTCGACTTTACATTATTTCCAAGCGCCTCTGTAATGTCAGGAAATAAACTAATGCCGGATCACGTACAAGCCATTATTTCGTTCTAGCTATCTGGCAAGAATATACCGAAAGCTCTAGTACGAAACATAAGTACTCCTTTATCCTCACTATCATTAAAACAATTTTATATAAACCTACTTCTTCCAGACACAAAAAATCCTAATATTCAAGATTTTTATTTTGAAAACGTAAATGCATCTTACCCCAATAACAGAAACATCACAGAAATAGTGAAAAGGATAAATAAATAATCCCTTACTGTCCTTTCAACAAAAAGGGATAAATTTATTTGATTACAACAAGGGCATACACTGTCCTGAAACGAATTATCAGTTCACACATTTATATTCAAATATTTTTCGTTTCTTCTTATTTCAATCCAGGTTTAACGTAACAGTAGAAGAAACTGAGACAAAATCGAAATACGGCAGGACGATATACAGAGTGAATCAATCGTCTATCTTCCTTAGAAACCGCCCGTCTCTCCCATGTCTGCAATTTCATATTTGTATATAACTGATGTCAATAACAAGGACCGGACCGGCTAATTTTCCCCTCATCTCCAGCTCTGAAGCTATTTTCTTTGTTTGGAATTTATTTGTAACTCTTCGTGTTATATTTTTCTTCTTCCACTTGTAACACTCCTACATTAAACAGCGGTAGATATACGGGCAAGCGTTCTCTAAAAACTCTGGAGTCCTAACCTTTCAACGCCCATGGAAGCAGAATCTGCGTCAAGGTTTTGAACCTCAATATCTCAACTACTAATTAAGCTAGAACAGTTATCTAGGTGTCTACGTGTTCGTGAAGGATATTTTTTTTCAGCCGATATGCATTTCATGCATTTTGGGGACCCCACGGAGGAGGAAGGGGAGAACTGAGTTTTTCCTGTGTTGACTCACCAGATTTCTGGGGGGTACACCCTCCCAAAACGGCCCAAAGTGATATGGAAGAATAATTGTAGCCTCAAATTGTAAAGAAGGAATGGAATTTTTGTCAGCGCACTTCTACTAGCTCAGGAAAGAGCCGGGGGCAAATTCAGTCTTATTTTCAACGCCATTTTTGCCGGCGATATTAAAAAATTCCCACTTTATTCCACATATTCCCTCCTCTTTTTCATCTACATATTGGGCTCGGTGGGCATAAATGCTACCTAGTGGAATTTGTGTTCCATAAACTTTCCTACTGGATATAATTAATATCACCATGATGATAAGGACTATGACCAGGGATGTGAACGTGAAGGTCAATTTCCCCATTGAAACCCTAATATACAGGGTATTGCGCAAGTGATATTATAGGTTCTTCAATTTTTCTTGACTTGTATATTGCACCCGTGTTTCTGATTTTCTTATATATTTATTATTAAATGTCTGAGGTATATGTTGGCGGGTTTTCCTCGGCGTACGATACCTGCAAGTGTTGCCAACTTCAGGAAATTCTTAAACAAACAGTATTTTTCGAATGGTTTCGACTTTCCTCTTCTACGCATTCGTACGATGGACATAACCGTTACTTTGTTGAAATTTGCAACGAGGTATTTTCAGGGCCGAGAAAGTAAAGGCCTACGATTTTCGTAAAATCCCTGGCAGGAGTCCAACGGGTAAAACATAATGGACTATTAAGAAGAGACGAGCGTTTCCAACGTTTCGGAGACTGGCTTCGTCTTCAGAGAAATGGATGTGGCTGAAGCCTTGGGATAAAGATGTTTCCATAAATACGTTATACGATTACGAAAACCACTGATCTCTAACAGAAACATATCTAAAAGCTTGAATTATGCTTGGACGAGAGGACAAGTCAGTAAAGAAGTTACAAATTCAGTGATTTCGTACAGACTCAGTGCAGCGCCTCAGTTTAGTGTGAAAATGGCTACTGTGTTGGAGAGGAGCAGCGGGCACTAGTGAGTTTTTTATGGGTCAATGGTCTTCCTGCCAAGGAAATGCGTCCTGATGGGAAAAAGTATTTGTCGCGTTTGCTTGGTCTGCTCAAAGCTCACCTTGGCGCTAACATTTAGCGGATGATACAGACGTTGAATGGGTGGTCCGTATATGGTGCGTCAGTACCGCAAAAGTCTTCTATCCAGCAGGTATTGAGACGATCATACATCGCTGGGATAAGTGTCTCAATGCAGGTGTGGTTATGTGGAAAAATAAACTCATAAGAATTTCATGTGTTTATTTGTGTAACCTACTTACTGACTTTCCCTTGAAAATACGTATAATAGTAACCAATTACTTAACTATCATATTTTTAAAAAAATGTATCAGCACCTTTCTGGTTTTCCCTACATATTTCGTTCTTCACATTGCAACCACCATGTTAGCAACGTGAACTTCCAAATATAACAAGCCTCCGAGGACATAACAAATACAGTCCTCATAATCTGTCACTCGATTCCACTTAGCTTCTTCAGGTGGAAAAATACACCCCACAGGATTAGAAAAAATTAAACAGTTCATCCTCCATCTTCCAATGACTAATATTATAGATGTAATGTAGTGCAAGTCTTACCCATGAGTGTTAGCACCAGATGAAGCTCGACATGATCTAGTAAAATATTCTGAAGAGTATTTTTTTTGCAAGACCAGAGAGGTTTGTATTTACTTATTTATATACTTGGAAATACTCTGTTTTTCCTTAAAAAAAATCGAACCTATACAGCTTAGATTACACAATAAAGACTTAATCTTATGGTTAAATCATATATTAATTACATGATAATATTGCATATGACTACTATTTTGCTTACCTGAACAGATGCAGTCTGACAAAATTCCGAGGATGATAACGGCACCTAAACTTAAAGCGTGCAGAGACATAACTTCACTCATTCTAAAGTACGACCTGCAAACAAACAACATAGGATACTCTTGTAAATATATCCTTACACAAGTAACTATATATTATATACACACACACAAATAAAAAAAAATAACTATGTAATACGAGATTAAAGGAAATGGTTCAGATCATAGACCTTGCCCAACTATCCGATAATGCACATAGCAATTAACATTAACAAGTACGTAGTCAAACGCAAGAAGTACGTAAGAGTAAAATATAAAGTGAAAATAATGAATGAACATCTCTTATGCACACTGGAAATTTCATCGGACGCTAAATTGAGCAGTCACTTTACCTGGAGCAGTGATTTTATATTACGTTTCTTCGGGACCGAATCTGAAATCAATGCTCTATGGAACAAGATATACCGGACTGAAGTTTTTACAGGCTTCCCCTATCCTTGCCTGAGCCTTAGATCCCTGAAGGCCATAAATAAAATTCAAAAGCTACGCTACTGCTGAGATGGCACCTACAAACTGGGGCCTGGCCCACTATCTTCCAACATCCATTCCCCTACCCGATCCGGCCCGAGATGCCTAAAGCCCATACAATAAACCAATTTATTCACTCCGACGAAGTCACCTTGAGAGAAAAAAAGTAATATTTTCATAGATATCAGCAAATTTAACGAAAACTCAAAAACTTGAAATAAAAGTAAATCACTGTGATTGTACAGATATACAAAAAAAAAAAAACTGTGTAACATGACGCAACCACAGCATAAACATGAAACATTTCCTGTGGAACCAGTATTGCCACTTGCATTTTTGTGCAAAAACAGTTTCTACATAAAAGTTTATTTCCGGCAGAGCTGTAAGTTAAATTACATTTTCGCGGTGATTTTAAAATGGATTTTTGGCTGGAAAGTAAAAAAAAAAAAAAAGGAAAAAAGGGTCTTACCGGAGAAACGTAAGACCTGGCAACCCTACGTGCATGCACAAGGATTCAAGATCACCCCACCCATATGCACGTACAAGGATTTCAACACGAATATAAATGTATAAGTCCACACGAAACACCGAATCTGGCGTATACATTCGTATGGGTAAGAAAATCAATGTTCCGTAATTGTTTTCGAAAGGGAGAATGAATCGTTATAGATACATATTACCATCTATTATTGAAATTTGCCAGCTATAATTAGTACCGAAGAAGGTAATATCCATAAAACGAATATTCACTAAAAAGTGACTAGGTAAAGGTGGAATGTCCATATCTCAACATTACCCTACATTGTCAGAAAAACTTTCAGTTAATGCTCAATGCAGAACGTTCAGATTAAGACTTTTCTATCCACCTGCCTGCAAAATTGATATGCACAAATTCTCGGATTTGGTAAGAATTCATCATTCATCATCATTTATGTAATGTTGTTGACCTTGACATTTTTTTTTAACTCTTATTGTCATAATTTCTATTGTTTTATTTATTATGTCTACAGTGTTAGTGAATACGATACTCTGTATTAGACAGAAAAATTAGTTTTATTACATAGTCCAACAATATAATCTCTCCGCAAACAATGGAATTTCGTTTCTCTATCGCATTTCTTTTAGTTAAAAATACACCACTTTCCTGGTGAAGACAGAAAAGCTTCAAGAAAACAAATATCGCGAATTCCTCATTATTTCATTTTATAGTTTACGGCAATTAAAAAAACATAGGGCTCTGACAGACAACGATCATCATCTCTCGATGGTTCGAAATGAAATCCTTAATCCCCATTCGAATCATCGTCAGTAAATGCGCTGTGCAACACCAACATTTGTCAGACTGAAAACAACGTTATTCTAAATTTTCGAAGGCGATGGATGCATTAACTAATCAATGTTGGATCCAATTATGGTCTTTACATATCTCAGGCTGAGGCCGGGATAGGGTGTGGGATGTAGTCAGACCGGTCCTAGTTAGTAAATACCATTTTGAAATTTGGTTAATATAACTGAAAAGAAAACCCTGGAAAAACAAAGTAATCAATGCTGCATGCAGTGCAAAGAAATAGTTTTAGCTAAAGCTGAAAAAACTCGGGACGCTTTCCTACAGTTAAAGCCATACAAAATCAATACCGTGAAACATCTTAATTAGAAGTGATTATTTGTACAAATTAATGATGATTAATTTGCCAAGAAAGTTGTTAATTTTGTGAAACTAGGTTCACAAATGTCTGTCTTCTCGCCTCAGCTTACCATCCATGTTTACAAAGCACCTCATGATTTGTAGTCTCATGATGTATTTATTCTAAAGATTTTGATTGGACAGATTTCTGGTGATCGTCATGACTTATACAGTAGATTCCAGATTAGGGTAAATATAGCTCATGCACTCTAAAGTTTTTGATTCAATTTACTTATTTAGTTTTTCATATTTGAATAATCCACACCAACTCAACACACTTTGGTGCAGTTTTCAACCAGACCATCTCCGATTTGCATAAAATTTGGGGAGTTTAACTACTCATAGATCTTAGTCACCGTGACAATGTTCAGTCCCATATGTATTTTCATTGTAAAATTATTCACGGTCAAAATTCACAGAAATTCGTATCTCTGAGCTCACTTAGCTATCTTCAAAGTGCTCACTTCTGGTCAATGGGGTAAAATGGACATATCCGAAATTAGGCTTTGAAAATGCTTCTTTCCCCCCCCCCCCCCCCTCTTTCATCAGGAAACTTGGTCCACTAAGCATTGCTTTAGTTTGTGTGTAGGCAAAACTTTTATTTGAAAGACTGTTATCCAGATATTGATGACATCAGTTACCAGGGATTTTCTATTTTCATTTTCCCTGACTTTTCCAGGTTGAATGTCTTGAGTTTTTAGTGTATATTTTAGCTTCTAACAAGTAACACTAATTCAAGTGGACACTCAGATCTAGAAGAGATATACATATTTAAAATCATCATAAAAAATTGAGTTTGTGTGTAAAATATTAGGTGCCATTTGGCCAGTGGTTGAAGAGAAATTGTTAATACAATAGTCAGATTCTTCTCTGTGGAGAGTGATATAAAAGTGTTGAAACAGCATATACACAGTAATGAGTACTGACTGGGTGGAAGGCGCTTCCTTGTGGAGGCTATATTCTTCATGGCCACCATATTCAATCTCGATTGATTTTCTTAAATGGGAAAGGGGGTCGTGTAATATGTCATTCTGGCTAGAATCTTACAAGAAATGCGTTTCTGAAGCCAGTTTTGCCGTAAACGTAATATTGTGAGAGATAAGAGTATGTGACGCTAGCATGGGGTAACAATACAATAACCTAGAAACACGCATTTCTTCTCGAAATAAAGACCGAAATGACACCAAATGCATACAAATTGTTCCTGAGTATAGTGCCCTATCGATATGGATTTGTACGTACTTGGGTTCCATTTCCGTCATTATGTCAAGGTAAAATAGGTGTTTCCAGGCTATTGGATCATTACCCTAAGCTAGGGTCACGTATTCTTATCTCTCAGATTATTACATTTACAGCAAAACTTACTTCAGAAACGTATTGCTCGTAACTCGTAAAACCCTAGCCCAGAATAACATATTATACGACCCCCTTCCTATTTAAGAAAATCAATCGAGATTCAATATGGCGGACTTCAAGATTGCGGCCATGAAGAATATACCATCCACAAGGAAGCACCTTCCACCCAGTACCCATTACTGTGTATTTCCTTTTCATTTCTGTCAGCAACTTAAATGTATTTCAACACTTTTATATCACTCTACACAGACAAGAACCGGACTATTGTATCATCAATTTCTCTTCAACCACTGACCAATGGAACCTAATATTTGACACACAAACTCTGATTCTTATGCTGATTTTAAATATGTATATCTGCTCTAGATCTGAGTGTCCACTTGAAATAGTGTAATTTGTAAGATTAGGAAATCTTCGTTAGTTAAAAGCTATATAAAAAAAGAAAAAATGCACAGAAAGGCTCACAACAACATGCACCCTCTGCCTTTCTGTGTATTTTTATAACATTTAATTACTTATTTGAAAACATATGAACCAAATTGTCACTAAGTTCACAAAATATTAATCTTGTCACTAAGTTCACAAAAAGTAAGACTGGTACAAACAAGTTCAGTTGGTCGCCTTAAGCTCTTCATGCTACGGAGTTTAGTCGTAAAACAAAAGTATACTCACAACGCTTTGCATGGTCAAAAGCATAGAATTAAAAATAATAACCTTACTGATTTTTTGTACTATTAAGAACTAAATTCCCTGACTTTTCCAGGTATCTGGTAACCCTGTGACATAGACCCACAAGTGGACATCTCTCAAATTCTCAGAGTTATACCAACCTCAACCTTAAGTATCCGTAGAATCTATATATTTGCTTAAACCAGTGAAAGTTTCTTACAAGTAGCCTAGGCTAGTGATTTTTACCACGCTTCTTTTTGTTCTGTTCTTTATGTTTTGCTTAACATGTATCAGTGTATGTAGTCTAGGCTCAATGTTCTACAATACAAAACAATTAGGGACTATTTATGTTTGTCCACGTGTATATAACTCTGTTGTAATTGTTTCAACACGTGAAAAATATTGTACAACCTTTGTTCTAAGCAATAAACAAATGCAACTTACTCTGGTTGCTTTTCTCGTAGAAGGAATAGAAAACCAATTTTGGAGAGGTCTTGACTGTACCTATTTTCCCCATCAAGAGTGGAAGGATATATACTCACTGACCATTGAAATGTAATGAAGAAACACACATCCATTTTACCCCCATGATGGGGTAAATGGGTATACTGCTTTTTTTCTTTATTGTTACGGAGCTATTTGAGTGATTTAGATAAACCATGTAAACAGATTCATATGCACAATACATGGAATGTTATAACGAACACTTGTTCTGTACTACAATAATACTTACAACAAGGATTAGCCACTTTTTCATTTTTTTCCTACCCACTATACCCCACAGCACTCTACCTTTGCAGAATTTTTGACGCGCAGACAATATCACAAAATGAATAATCATGTTTTACATAGTTGTATTATCATAAACTCTCTGTATATAAGTAAGCTCTGATTTTTCGGAAGTCCGTTCCTTACGACTGAAACAAGCACTAATTTTTCTTCAAAATTAATTCTAGTATTGTTTTCTCTGTGCCTTTTAGATAAGATCTGCTGTTCGATATCATGGATATCTTTATTTCATAAGGATAATGTTGGATTGCATTTTATGCAATGAGATGAATACTAAACATACTCTGAATGTTGTAGAGAAGAACAGGTTTCTTCGTATTCGCCTTTTTATGTACATTTCTCAGGCGACATGCTGCAAAAATCTCGCACATTTCTTAAAAGCTAATAAAAATATGAACACACACGATTAAGTAAAGAATTCAAAATTCATTTCACAGCATAGTCCTTCTCGAATGCTCAAAACGACTCAATAGGTATCGCTCGCTCAGCACACAATCATAAAGGCAAGAATCACCAAACCTTGAGAATATTCGCTTAAGAGGGCTCCTCACTCCAACCCTCCCATTTTAAACATTTTTCAAAATATTTAAAAAAACTAACAGTACTATCGAAAATGCAAATTCATAGCGCACTAGAACTTACGAATTACTATAGAATACAATGGACAGCGATCTCGAGATCGTATCCATTAACGAGTGATACGTTTTCAAAGATTATGACGTCATTATTTAATGAAGTCTGAGCACTCATCAATCGACAAGATTTCGAGATCGCTGTCCACTGTATTTTATAGTAATTTGTAAGTTCTAGTGCGCTACGAATTTATATTTTTGATAGTACTCTTAGTTTTTGAAATATTTTGAAAAAACGTTAAAAAATGGGGGTTCTGGAGCCCTCTTAACAACCTTTCAAAATACTTTCAGCACAGACGAAAATATTTAAGCAGTATAAAGTCCATATAATTATTTAGTCTAAACCAAAACACCCCCTCGAGCCGTAAAAATACAAAAAAGAAAATATATTCCTATAAAAAGCCTGATATTGTACATAAAGAATGGAAAGAGTATAAAAGGCATACTTTCCAAATAACAGTAAAGGTGAGTACTTGCAATACTCTAAAAAAATGTCTGGTCACCCTACGTTAGAACACTAATTAACAAAGGCTCTTACGTTTTGCATGCCTTGAAAATGGGCTCCTTTTGTTTTATTTTATCTTCCTTCATTTCTGTTCTATGTTTAGCTGTAGCTGTGTCACTGACAAGTGTCGCCGGATACTGGGACTTAGCGGCCACTTACTTGTAACACATGGCTGAAAACTGGTGTTTTTGACTATCTGATCAGATTTATTTCTCTTACGAGTTACAAATATATGCCTTTTATTTCCCTTTATATAGCGTTAATATGACAACTCAAAAGCTATGTATTTACTCAAAACTTTTTATCTCTTTTGTGTGTTAGGGTGGCGTGGGGTAAAAAAAAATTGAAAAGTGGCTAATCCTTGTTGTAAGTAGTATTATAGTAAGAGCAAATAGGAAAATAGGTACAATCAAGACCTCTCCAAAATTGGTTTCCTGTTCTTTCTACGAGGGAAACAACTAGAGTAAATTGCATTTGTTTTTTTGCAACTGTTTTAGAACAAAGGTTGTACAATATTTTTCACGTGTCGAAACAATGGCACGAGAGTTATATACACGTGAACAAACATAAATACGCCCTAACTGTTTTGTATTGTAGAACATTAAGCAGACTACAAACACTGATACATGTTAAGCAAAACGAAAAAAGAACAGAACAAAAGGAAGCGCGCTAGAAATTACTAGCCTAGGATACCTGTAAGAAACTTTCACTGGTTTAAACAAATGAAAAGATTCCACGGATACTTAAGGTTTGCGTTGGCATAACTAATTTGAGAAATGTCCACGTGTGGGTCTGTCATCAATATCTGGATAACAGGCTTTCAAATAAAGGTTTTGCCTACACACAAACTAAAACAATGCTTAGTGAATCAAGTCTGCTGATAAAATAGCAAAAAAGGGCATTTTCACTTCATGTTAAACTTGGAAAAGAATTTTCAAAGCCTAATTTCGGATATACCCATCTTACCCCCATTGACCAGAAGTGAGCTTAACCATCTTGGTTTTTGCTTATTATTGCCTTACCACTAACCGGTAAGACAATATTTTTATTTGCACAAACATGTGACTTACGTACCACATATCGAATGTGCAATCATTTTTTTACGACTGGCCTGGTTGTTTGTACCGCAAAGTTTCTGAAGGCCTATATTTCCCTCACCTACACTTTACAGAACAAAATGGCTGTTGATGCAATGAACAGTGATGAATGCCACCCAACCTGAAACTTACATTATTCTGGAATGCAGCTTTGTTAGTGAACAAGGGAAGGAATTTCTACATGCTGAAAGCAACAAAATAAATAAATATACCATCAAAGTCGGAATTTTCCTTAAGTAGCCGGAAACTGGTGCAGTCACCCTATGTGTGGTGGCTGCAATGTTCCGGTGCTTTCCTTCGCCCACGAATTGTTCGAGAACGAAGGGGAATTGTTCAGGTTACTGAAGTCAGTATCGGGCACAAGATAAGATGGACGGCAACAGCAGTATGGCTTACGCCCGTCCCGAATATCATGCACAAGTTTCTATTAGCTTCAGGCGAGTTGTATAAACAGGACATGCAATGAAGATAAGCCAGAGTACGTTTACAATGCCCTTAAATTTTAATGTTATTGCAGGTATGAAACCGAAATCAACCTTAGCGAAACTTCCCTCGCTTCTGGGGACTACTCGGTGTATTTGTGTAAGTGAGATAAAAATGTGTAGACATATTCATGTGGTAGAGGAACTATTATCGCGCGCAAGGACGTAGTAAACTTAAATGTCGCAAGAAAAGGTAACTGGAATTAATCAGTACAAATCGTGAAAAATCAGGCGGCGACAGGCATAAGGGATTACACATGAGTCACATGTAACTAGAAATAAAAAAAAAACTTATAAGAATTTAATCGAGTTTTGAATAAAGCAATACAAATTAGATGTATCAGTGTCCACCAACTACGGAACTGCAGCCTATGAAATTTATTAGCAACAACCCTTCATAAATAATTTAAAATAGTAGGACACTACAACTTCACTACTTTGATTACATAGCAGGGGTTACGATAAATGTCCACCTATAAGTAACATTAAGATTTTTTTGTGTGTACAGGGGAGCAGATGCCTGTAAATGGTATTTCTTACGTACGCAGTTCCTGCATTTTAGTTTTTTTTTTATAAACTTTACTTTATGGCCTGCACCATCCACCACCTACTTAACCATTATATGCTGTATTCCACTCATTCAATAATAATCTCAGACAATTTCATAAACACGTAACGACGTCCAGCAAAAGGTGTTACGATAGCCCATGTGTCACTATTATTCCGATAAACATATACTCGACTTGATCAATACGAACATGGCTGCTGGGGATGAATACTTATGGTGGCAAGTACGCGCTCGATTACAACATATAATTATGGCTCATACATATTATTAATGTATTTCGGGCCATGGGTTAGGTTAGGTGAGAAAAGTCAGGTCAGTTTCTATTCATTATACGCGACGACAAACAGAATATTATCCACCAAACGCCGCCATCGCGGACGAAGACAAGTAGACTCACCTCATTACTGCTATTACTCTCTCCTGTAACATTCTAGACTATAACATTAACTTAAATGGCAAGGTTCTAGAACACAGGTCCCCCTGGCTGAATTCAATATACTAGAATTAGCAAGATGTCTTTTCTAATTTGTTTATGATATACTAACATGAACTAACCTAACCTAACATTTAGTCACAAAACATAGGTAAACAGAAATAACTTACGGTTTTCAAAATGTAAAAGTACAGGGTACATTCTAGAACTTTCCCACTTAAATTACAGTCCACACTTTCCCTCAACTTGAAAATATTCCTTATCTCCTATAAATTTTACATTTTTTTTGCGGGCCATAAAGTAAAGTGAACTCACTTTTTCTATTGTATACTTCTTATCTGACCTAATCTGAAGTCAGTAATGCATGAGGTGCACCAATTATTGTAACCCTTCATTTGAAATCTCGAAAGGTTCTACACATCCATTATCAAGACACACTTCTTAATAAGCTTGTTTTCCACAAATACTACAGTAATTCCTTACATTAGCTCCTTCTGCCATCATATACATCCTAGCTTTCAGTAGCCTCATCCACTTATAATCAAGATAACTCCATATTAACAACGTACAACAGAAGGAGCTAATGTAAGGTATACCAATCCCTTTAACTAATCCACTGCTACCAATGTCATAACTCGATGCTGTCATATTGCATTAATCACTGCAGAATACTCTTCGCAAATAAAAACACAGTACGTATTGCCACCGAACTCATTTTGACACAATCCTAAAAATACTGGCACAAATAACTGAAATATCACATCATGACTTTGTATACTGTATATTGCTATATTTACAATGTCACCTGTATTTCCTGTACGGATGACAAGTTGCTTACCGATGCCTAAATCACATACTCAGACTGGGTTGGGTACTTACCCCTCCCCAATTCTCCAATCATTACGGTATGTCAAAGAGTGTTATTACGTGCTTCTCGATTTATATTCAAACATAAAAATTGATTTTTACTTTAGTATTTTCACATCTGTTCGCTGATCACATTTAATTAACCCATTTATAAACGTACCTGGTACAAAAAGGTTCATTAACCGCACCTGTCATGGCGCTCAGCGCTACGACGAACGACGATGGAATGCAGTACAGTAAGTGACAAGTGACTGAGCGAAGTGAATCATAGCGTAGCGGTACGCGCTGACCTGCTGTCTGATTTCGCGGTACAGAAAGATTATCTTTATTGTGTGTGATTTCA
>JAGDQP010032351.1:0-21374 GCA_022664845.1 Lepisma saccharinum | reverse complement strand
ATGCGGCATATTACTGTCAAAGACTCTCACCATCCTTTATTCAAATATGTACTTGTCAGGATTATCCAGTGGCAGCGCAAATATTTCTTCTTAAGACGGATTGTATATTCCGCCATTATATGTTATAAGTTTGTTTCTCTGAGAAACGTGTATGAACGGATTACACCTAGGCAAGGGCGCCGATCCCGGGGGGGGGGATTTGGTGGTCCTGCCCACCTCAAAGTTGAATTGGGCCCCCCACTAGGTGAAGTCGGTTAGCCTGTTTCTTCAGTACATGTTCATTCGTTTTCCCTTTCTACTAAGCTTATCTCCCTTTGGCAAAACTATTTCATTGATGAATTCCTCCCTGAAACTCTTATGCTATAGTATTTATATAAAGTACACGTATAATACCCCTCTCCTGGCTAAAGGAGTTAATTCGTACATTGCTTGTGATTTTTCTGAAGTTTCGTGCATAACATCGATAAAGACCATTTAGTAAGAGACGAAAATAAAAATAAAAGAAAGAATGAAAAAAATGAAAACATATTTTCTGTCGTTTAACGCTCGGAACGCCAAGATTGGGTCATAAATGACCCATACAGTCACAATATTATTTTTGTCCATTAGTCATTAAATGGAAGAGTTAAATTCTATGTATTCTTCACGTATGTGCCAAAAATCTTATGGTAAAAAATGACGTTAAACCCATGAATTTATTGTGTATTAATTTAAGAAAATCAAGCATGAGGCAATTTGGCCCAATCTTGGCGTTTTGTGTAACTATTTTAAAATGTCATTTTATATTAAATTAACATATTGTTGTCGGTTCTAATGATCACACTTCTCTTTACAAACGACCTACACTTTATAATTTTTCAATCAAGGAGCGAAGAAACGTGGACGATGCTGCTTGTGTAGTGATAAAGACAAGTACTCCGCATACTGTCAGCAATGTAATCGCTTCATTTGCAAGGATCAGAATACAACAGATACGGTGTGCTTTACATGTGAAAGTGAGAGAGTAAGGTAGTTTGATTCTGGTAATTTTATATGTAGTACTTTATATGTGTAAATAAGTAAGAGACTCATGCTGCCTTCATTTTTGTGCAGCCATGAAAATATTTACAAGGTTAATATGATATATTAATTTTTCGGTATTTTTTATTATTTTGTAGGATCTAATTGAAAAAATAAAATATAATAAATAAATACAATAGAATGCAGTAAATACAAAAAAATACAATAAAGACAATACAATGAATGCACCCATTCTCTAAAATACCTTGATTTTGAACAAGTACTTTATTTGATACGATAAATATACATGGGTCGAAAATGACTAATCTGGGCGTTCCGTGAGATGAAATTATCCTGGCGTTCCGAGGCTTAAGGATCATTCATCGTGATTTTGTCATATATAGAAATATAATTTAAGAAAAAGAAAAAAATATACAAGAAAAGTAAGCGACAAGAAGAACTCACAAAAGTGAGAGTAAACTTGCACTAGGAAATATATCCGTCAAATTGCTGTTTGAATGCAATTATGGTTTATCGTTAATACCGTAATTTTGAGTTTCTAACACAACATATAAATAGGGAAACTATATACAGCGGGTAAGAAAAGTATTTGCACAAGTTCAACAAAGAGGAGAAACAGACTGCATCACAGGTAAAACACGGACCATTTCCAAATCTCTTGCTCTTTTATGATAATTTGGATACCTTAGATAGAATGCTATAGAACTAACTACCACTCGATACACCTGTAAGTTAATAGGCAACGAGAGAGTGAGAACTACGTAAATTCATCGCAAAAAAGTATTTGGACAACCCAATACTACTCTCGAAATAAATGTTCTATGTATCCTTTTGTGTACAATAGTAGTCTACTTAGTGTATTGAAGCAATCCATATCACGTCAGGAAAGCCAAGCTTGTTTGCAAGCCATGCTTTACAGTTGGATACATTATAAAGAAACATTAAACAGAGCTATTATTGCGGAATAGAATCCATTCTGGCCAACCAAGAAAACTAACTGCATTGAAACTTGCATTCATCATTCTGTGAATAGAACTCAAAGAATTAGTGCTAAAGATTTGACTACTTAACTTGCCTAGGATATGCAAGTTCATGTTACACCACAAACAATCCACAATTAATATAAAAAATTGGGATTTAGAAGATGTGTATCCAAGGTATGAATACTGGACACTCCATTAGTAATTACATAACTCCAAATCATAACAGACCCTCCAACATTTTTACCAATTGAAGCAATGTTCTGCTTTCTGAAAGCTTCATTCGTTTTTCGCCACACGTCCTGATATCCATCACTACAATACAAGTTTATCTTCGTCTCATTATAGAAAAAAAAAAAAACTTTTTTTTCCAAGTTTCAGGCACTCATATTGATATTTTGGGGGGAAATTAGAACTTTTCTTTCTGCTTTCTTCTGATATGTGTGTTTTGTTTCTGGCTACACATCTTCTGAATCCCAATTTTTGTTCACAACTACACATCTGTTACATTAACTTGCATATCCCAGGCAAAGGAAGTAGTCAATTCTTTAGCACTAATTCTTTGAGTTTTGTTCACAGAATGAAGAATGTAGGTTTCATTCCGGGCAGTTAGTTACCTTAGTTGACCAGAACGAATCCCCAATAATTATTCTGTTTTATGTTTCTTTATGATGTATCCAACGCTAGAGCATGGTTTCCAACAAGCTTGGCCATGTTTGAGTACCTTTTACCTTCTGCATGTAATTTGAAATTAAAGTGAGCAGTTCCAAACTTGTTCAGCTCACTTTGTTCCCCACGCTGCTTCTTTATGCCTGACACGGTGTGGATTGCTTCAATACACCACGCAGAGTGCTCTCGTACACAATAGGGTACCTAAAACATTTCTTTCGAGAGTAGTATGGGGTTGTCCAAATACATTTTTGCGACGAATTTACGTAGTTGTCACTCTTTCGTTGGCTGTTACCTTACAGGTGTATCGAGTAGTAGTTATTTCTATAGCATTTTATCTAACGTATCCAAATTATCATAAAAGGGCAAGAGATTTCGAAATGGGCCATGTTTTGCGTGTGATAAGTCTGTTTTTCCTCTTTGTTCAACTTGTCCAAATTATTTTTTCTCACTGTAGGCGAGACAGAAGCTTACGGAACCATGCTTATCGAGAGAGAGAACCAAGAATAAAAGAAGAAGAAAACAATATTTGTACAGTAAAGCAGTAGCGCGGCGGAAGGGTGTGTCGGACAGAAAGAGAACCACATTTGGAGAAGCTGAATAATTCCTCTGTTATTTCCTAAGTTTATTTTCTAGTTACAGCAGAAACTTTGTTCTTATTAGTTAGAACATAATATGCTTTAGTGATTTTTTTAGCGTTATACAAACATATTTAAATTCTGTAATAGCTGGGCCTGGGGAAGCGTTGATAATGACTATATGTATAATATTATATATGTTTTTTTATGAATATACAATATTTGGCAAAATCTTAATTGGATTTTTATCAAATGTGCCTTCTTAGACCCATATCTGGCAAAAATAAAAAAAAATCTGAATCGGTTATTACAAAGTTACACAGAAATCGACGCCCTTGCACCTAGGTACAATTTGAATAGAGCAGGGTAAGAGTCTCTAACGGTAATATGCCGCATTCGGTCTACGGCTGCTACTTTTGACAATATTCAACTGAAAAAATTCAAAAATCTCCATTTTCGGTTGTCTGTAATTAATAAATTACGAATTTTCGGACACGGGTTGATAGACTTTTTTCCTTCTTTTGTCATGTAGAATCACATTCAGAAATTTGTTGGTGTTATTCATTAACACACTATATATATATATATATATATATATATAAAACTTTAATGGCCATTTTACTATGAAATTTTGATCAATTAAAATGATTGATAACTGACAACAGAGTTTGCTCAATTAAATCACACTTAGTAATTGAAAACTTTTCATTAATATAAAAACAAAAGGTAGTTCAGCTCATGATAAATAGATAAGATGTTAGTGAGATTCTTGTGCCTCATACCTGCTGCAAAGAGGTTTATTAGAGAGTTCTTACAAAATGACTTTCACCTTTTTTCCCTGATTTCAATTTTCCAAACCAACAGTTTTCCCTGCCCAGCGGCATTTAATGATATAATGATCTAGTAATAAAGAATGCCTGTAAGAGCTAAATAAAGGCTTAGTCTAATAATAGTGAATAATCAAACACACACGTAAGTTAACAAAAAAAATGGTATTTAGGCTCCTGAATATTGAGACATCTTCAAGTTAATACATATTCCCATATAGCAATGTAAGGTCGAGACAGGCTTGCGAGGCGATAGCAGCACCACAAAACAAGTTTAGGACTTCTGCAATTTAGGACTTGTGCAATTTAGGACTCCTACAATTTAGGACTTCTGCAATTTAGGACTTGTGCAATTTAGGACTTGTGCAATTTAGGACCTGTGCAATTTAGGACTTCTGCAATTTAGGACTTCTGCAAAATCCAGAAAATTGGCTTCTCGTCTTTTAGGACTTGTGCAATTTAGGACTTGTGCAATTTAGGACTTCTGGAATTTAGGACTTGTGGTGCTACCCCATTTTAAATACGTGTCCACGAGAGATAGGATATATTCCCAGGTCTGGGATCTTGGCAGCCTTCCAATAATGTTGACGGAGATCAGTTGTAGTGAATATTGGGATGTTATATAATAATCGGTCTTCTTAATTTTCCTTAGATCTGGTTTGGATTCTGCACATACTTGAAGGCCTTTCTTCACGGACTTCCAAAATATATATTTGCGCAGAATAAGCCAAGGTTCCTTTATGCCGAAATGGTCCATTTCGTCATGGAATTTCTTTATTATGCTTCGCGGTTCCCCTCCCGGAATTAGTATCTTCCAACACATGTCCCTCTTTGGTTTGGTGAGAATTAACCAATCTTTCCTTTTGAATTGTAGTCCTTTTTCTTCTATTATCTGCTCTCCTCCTGGAGTCAACCTTTCTTATATTAAGGTGATATCAGGGTCTGATGAATAATCTATGTCCCAATTCCAGACATCTTCCAGAGCGACAGTAATTAGATGTTCTTCGTCCTCTATTCCTGATGGGTTCTACTACTAAGAAAGGAGGCGGCTACATAATCATTTCCTTGCATATGTGATATAGTGAAGAAGTAGTTTTGCAATCGGAAGGCCTGGCGATCAATTTCTTTATTGAAAAGTTTACAAGTAGGAAGGTATTTCGGACATTGGTGATCGGAATATATTAGGAAGTGTCGAACTCGCGAAATTTAGTGACGGTGAATAGTACTGCAAGGCATTCCAACTCGGTGATACTGTATTTCCTTTCATGCGTTCGTAATGTCCTGCTGTTGAACTTCTATTGAACTTCTATTGAACTTCTGTTGCTCTAGATATCCGGCTATTCCTATTGTCGAGGAATCAGTAACTATATAAAACTATTTTAAGAAGTCATGTTGAGATAGGGCATGAACGAATAATAGTGCACACTTCATTTTGATAAGTGCCTAATCAGTTTCTTTTGTCACTGAGAATTTTTCCCTTTCTGAGTAATTTTGACAATGGTTCGACTAATTCACTAATATTTGGGAATAAATTTCTTAGGCCAGTTGCATAACCCTTGCCATTTACGTATCGTCTTCTTAGATATGGGCCTTAGGTAGTTTCTTATAGTATCCTCGTTATCGTTTACATTACAATAGATATTTTATGTCCAAATACATGATCTCCTAAAAATTTTACTTGTTTACCAGCAAAAGTGCATTGCTCCAAATTCAAGGTTAAACCATTATCTAATAATGTCCTAAAAATTATTTCAAATTTATCAAGATGTTCGAAAAAGGTTTGAATATAGCAACGCATATCGTGTAAGTAAATTCGTAACCAATTTAATGTACTTAAATGAAACATATTGCCCATGATAGAGATAAACACTAGCTTTTCACTAGATAAGTCATAGGTTAACCGTTTAAACTAGTAAGAGTGGTTACCAAACCTGAAGGCAGTGTAAAGATGGGAGTCTGGTGACAGTTGGACCTGAAAATAGACTAATGATAAATCGAACTTATTAAAGTAAGTTGTTCCTGCGTAACTTCTTAATACATCATCAATGTTTTCAACTTTACTCTGAGGTACTATGATATACTTATTCAGCTCCAGTCGGTCCAATACCGGTATAACTAGTTCATTTGCTGTCTTTTTTGACTGCGTGTAGTGGGTTATAATGTGGACTTTCGGATCTCTCTATTATATCCCAATCTTCCCATTTCTGTAGTATCTTTCTAACAGCTTCTGTGAAAGTATAAGCTGTGGGGTATGGTTTTACTCTAATTATCACATTTCCCTTTAATTGTATTTTATAAATATATGTTTTATGACACCCTGGGTGATATTTTATATTGATTTAATAATTCTTTTAACTTCTCCTTTTGTGCCGGATCCAAATGGGTTATAATGTTGACCTTTTCTTCTATATTTGTTCGAAATTGTGTATCTAGTTCATCTCCCCTTTTTACTCTAACTCTTCATTCCTTACTGTATTGTCAGGGAGAAGGTATTGCTATACATCTACCCGTGGCTTCAGTTTAAAGTCATTGTGGGCTTTGTTGTACCAGGAAAGTGGGCCTTTTCTTGAATCGTATTAAGATATTCCTGTCTGCCTCGCCTGTCTCCTTTTGCATTTGCTGATTCACATATATTCACTTTATCGTTCCGCGGCTCATTCCTCCAATTACTAAGTAAATGTGCTCTTAAAATGTCTCTGCTGATTTCGAGGTGCAGTAACTTCTTGGTCTTGTTAGGTTAAATATCCATTTACCTCTTCATTTTGGAGACGAGTTCATGGTTTACTTGTTTATCCTCTTCGCCTTGAGTCTCTATAATTGTTCCAATTATTTGTCTACTTTTCCGGATTTTTATTTAGTCTTCTCCAATCTCTATAGTTGCTTCTTCCATTTCCAACTTTGCCAGGTGCCTTCTGATTATATTCAATATTCGAGTGGTAATTTCAACTGGATTAGTTAGTATTGCTTGACCTGATTCCAACACTATATTGTTTTTCTAAAATCTCCAAGAGTCCTTCCGTCGTATGATAGCTAGTACATGATGGAAGTTTATTAACGTCACGAGGAAGTATATTGGATGTTTCTCGGAATAGTTCGTGATCCAAAATTTCGGGTTTACTTGGTTATAAAGTTATCCATTTCATTTTCATAACTTCTTACATTAGACAGTTCAGTAGTTTGGAACTTCACAGATTTTTATGACTCTCAATGCTCTCTCTATTTGCATATTTCTTTGTAAATCGCAGGCAGAAGTCAATATAATTTCGAACAGTTCCTTTATCAAATTATACCATCCTTCTGTGCTTTCTGTCAATGCTCGAGTTAGTACATAGTGTTTATTGTCTTCTCCGGCGCTATTGTTTTTTAGGAACTGATTTAATGTTTCCACATACTTAGTTGGGCTGGCATCGTGAACGTTACTCCTCCATCTCGGGACGTGGTGGAAATATTCTATTATAACTTCCTTTGTGATTTTTCTTCCCTTTAAGGTTTGTGTTAATCTTTGAAAGAAGTCCATTTTTTCATTTCTGGGAAAAGTCATCACGTAGCTTGCTTCTGATTCTTTACGGATATCGTCATAGACTTTAAGGTAGATCTCATGATAAATTCCTTAAGTGCTAACTAAATGTTTAGTTACTTCTTGCCTAAACGTTTCTTTACTATCTTGTCTAAAATCATATTGTAGATTTTTAATCGTTCTTCAATCTGTACTAGTTTTTCTATGTTATTCCTTTCTGACATCTCGACTGCCTTCAGCAAATCAGCTTTAATGGAACCGGTTATTTGAGGACTATGTTTTCCTTTACACAGACCTTACTCTATTACCTTCTGTAAACCAGCTTAATAGAACTGATTATTTGTGGGATAGCCTTTTATTTCACACATACCTCTATTCCCTATGGAGTTGCTGAATGTTGTTCTCGACCGAGCTAAATCGTCTATCTGAGTGCTCAATATGAAGCTTCAGTTTAGATTCAAGCCTGTTCGTTTGTCGTTTCAATTCTTGAAAACCTGTCTTACACTCATCTTTATATTCTTCTAGTTTTTTTATTAATACTAGTTTTAAAATCTCTCAGTCTCTGTTCCTGATTACTTAATATGTTTTTAGGTCATTCAGATCCTGTTCTAGTTTGCTAAAGTCCTGTTTTTGGTCATCAAACTTCCTATCTAGGACATCCAACTTCTTATGTAGGTCCTGTTATTGGCAATCAACATTCTGTTCTAGTCTGTTGAATTTATTACCTTGATCCTGCTTCAGCTCCTGTTTTAGGTCTTTGAGTTTCCTGTCTATTAGTTGGGACAACTGCTGCAACAAAGAAGCACTGTGCTTGCTCGCCTCTCTCAATCTCCTATATTACTTTTGCTTCCTTATCTTTTGCCTTCTAATACTTCTCCGGGATAGTAGGTTCTTGCCTGTTGCCTCTGCTCCGGGTACTCGTTCGGGGCTTGCATCGCTTTTTTGATCACTTTCGCCGTGACTCTCCATTTTCTGGGTATCCTTCTTACCCTATATAGTTCAATAAATCTTTCAGAATTGCTACTGTAATTGTTACTCGTCGAATAGGCCGAATATCTACTCGACATCGAGCCCGTAAGCTGGGCTCCAATAAATGAAATGATTTATTCCGAACATACTCGAAATGACTCTATATGAGAGATTACCACTATAGTGAGGCGATTATATGTATGTTGATTCTGCGGTTTTGGACGTAGGATTTTGATAAACCTGTAAGGCAAGTTACGATTTGTATGGACTAACCTACCCGGGGAAACATATATGAAATAGACTCTAAGGTGTATTCATATATATGTTCATGTGATCCGCCTCCTAGTAGAGGAGACCGATGAATGTGTATAAATGAAAATGTAGCAAAGGGGAACACAAGAAAGCAAATAAAACAACCAAGTAAGGTTCACTTTAGCACCTATTATTCAAAGTTCCGTTCACTTCGAGAGATCAAAAAAATCTGAATTTAGATAATATAGCTTGCGCTTTTTATATAGGAATATGACATAGACATTACAATAAATATAGACTGTGCTTCATAGACGATTTGCATAATTTGGTAAATGCATTTCTATATACTTTGAAAGTATTTTGTGTATACTTCTTATCATTTATAATGTATATGCTAGTTACAGGCTGTTTCAAAAGTATTTACACAGAATAATACGTTTAGGTATCCTAGAAATTTACATGTCAAAAGTTTCGGCTGGTAATTTCTTATATATATTTAGCATGGGTAATTCTAAAAGGTGATTATATATAAACTATTAGAGGGGTCTCACACAAGAATGTAAGGATTACATAGAATACGAGGTGACGTTATAATATGTGTATATAAATAATTTTGAAATTACTTAATTTTTCATTCCTTCTCTCTAAAATTTTGTACAGTATATACATTTTCCTATAAATAACTATCCAGTATATAGCTATATATATATATATAGTCTATACATTTAGATTTTATTCAGTACTTTAGTGATTTTTTTATTTTTGGATAGAATAGTTACAGGATATTCTTTATTCATTCAGTTAGTTATGTAGAAGTTAATGTAGGGTTGTCTTTCTGTATACACACACACACACATGAACACCCATGGAGACTATCAATGGATGATCTTCCCGCTGGTCAATGGTTCAGTGCCCAGCTTACCAGGTTCGTAAATATGAAACGGAACTTTTGTACAGAAAAGACACAGTGATTAGATGACAATGCTAAGAACTATCGTATCCTTGACCGGTTTTGCTGTGTGTGAGAGTGCATTATCGTGAAGCACAATCACTTTATGTTGTCTTTGGTCATATTCTGGTTGTTTCTCCCGAAAAGCATGATGCAAATCGATCATCTGTTGTCGGTAACGTTGGGTATTAACGGTTTCGCCAGGTTTCAACAGTTCATAATAGATCACTCCCTTCTGATCGATGACTGTTAATTTTTTTAAAAAAATAGACATTTCGTAGAACCAAGTTTCATTTCTAAGGAATGCCAGCTCGTTAACGTTCAGTCCAAGGGAAAGTTCATTTTGGATCATACTCAGTCATACAGAATATGAACATACATCACTTGTTTCACCTCTAGGGAACTAAACAATAATTCATCATTAGATAAATTTATTAGGGATAGGTCTCGTGATTTCTTGCATTTGCGGTCTTCATTTGAGTACCGACTATGCCCACTTTTGGCATCACTTCAGAACAAACGACTGGTAGGAGGAAGTACACACACTATTCTCGCTAGGCTTCTTGGTAAGGGGAATTATGGTGGTAATCTTGTGACTACGATATTGGGTATATAAATTTAACGATCTTCTTTACTTTTGTGTTTGCAGCAAGCTATGCCCGGCATTGCCTCTTTCGTATATTAACTTCTAAAACCATTCCTGAAACGTCCCAAATGTTCCCGTTCCTATCCACCTCACAGTAATCCAAAGCCCTGTACAGCGCCCACGAAGGGAATCGCATTCTATGTCGTTTAGCTTCATATTCTTCAAAGAATAATATGTAGCAGTGTGCATGAGTTGCCCGTCAGGGCTCATTAAAGTTGTTATATTGTATTTTCTGTGAGCGAGCTCTCTCACAGTAAATTCACGTTCTGTCCGCCACTTGAGATTTCCGAGAAACGTTATGCCACCAAATTTACAATATAGTCAATTAAATTGAATAATTATTAGCTATTACACATTCTATAATTATCCTGTTCTACACTCAAAATAAAGTATGCTGTAACTATTTCCCTTTTCTTAATGATTCTGTAACTGATTATTAATCGCATGCCTTTCCTTGCTTCAGAATGTGGAATTACAGCCCTTCAAATAGAACTTAAAATTAAAGGTGGTAAGCCTGCACAACTAAAATATCCGTGGATAGTCAAACTTCAAATTAAAATGGACGGTGAAAGCAATCACCTTTGTGGTGGTAGTTTGATATCCAATAATTTTGTACTAACAGCAGCACACTGTTTCCACGACCAAAGTGGGTAAGTTTTGCAGCAGTTTCATAATTTCGTTATGTATTAGTTTAAACAAAGAACAATTCAAAATGTAACTTTGAATGCAAAGTGTTGTGTGAGTTGATCTCACAGGTATTTACAGAATAAAACAAAATTCATTTATTTACTAAAGGAAATACAAGTGTCTCTAGTTCGTATAATTTTTATTTCAGGTTTTTTAAAAGAAATAAAATAATATGTCAAACTTGAAACAAATGAGTAAAGATTACATCATGCACGTTGGTTACTACAGTATACATATTTGAGTTGTTTTTTACAGCATGCAATGATAATCGTAGTGTTATTAATAATAGTATTGATATTAGTGTCACATTGGAATTACTGGTCTCCAACCAGGCGCCTTCTCACGGGCAGATAGGGGAATGTCGACCAGATATGGTAAGTAACATAAATATTCGAGGGCGGACCAAAACCATTACTGCTGCCTTGCAGTTAATAGAGTGATCTAGAAAAGCTAGGGAAAAAATAACCAGCACAAAAGTATTAGGTGAAGGAAATCAGTTTCACCATTACAATACTGAGACTAAAGATGAATGAGTTCGGCAAGTCTGAGAGAAGGACAGAGGATAACATATTAAATATCTGCTTTTGCTGCGAGGTCGTAGAGTTGACAACTCTACACAGCTAAAACATGCCAAGAAATGGTAATAGATGGTTTATTGATTTTCGTTTGTTAAAATATTCCGGAGGTAAAATAGACCATTATTCGGATCTCCGTAAGGGGACTACTTCAGAGTGTTCCAAGATGTTATAATATGAGCGTGGAAAGTACAAACATTATAAAAACGAGAGTCCTTCAGACACTCGAGGCCGAGAAATACGAGCGGAACAAATTAGAGAAACAAGAATTCGGGTGGGAGAATCAGGAGAGAATTTAATAGGGCATACACTTTCTCCTGCGGGGAGCAGTCTCGTAATTTCGGAACATGATTCCTAATTAAGAACACTACCCTTCCAGTGGCTCAGAATACAATGTTCGTAAACGAAAGACGACCCTACGTTACGAAACGTACTCGATGGTGCAATACGGGTTTGATAAATGTCTATACTCGACCGCGGTGGATAATGATAACGGCAAAGATACATTTTACCAAAAGCTGTAAAGATTTTTGGCCTATTACCAAAGTATAATACGAAAATTGTGCTGGGTGATATCAACGATAAAGTACGGAGAGAAATAACTATATACCTATTATAGGCATGTACATATAGGCCTTCAAGAAATTAGCAACAATGCAGAAGGAATGACAACTTTCACGATGTCGAAGAATCTACCAGTTAAGAGCACCTACTGTGAACACAAAGACATACGCAAATGCATATAGATATCTCCGAATGCCAAAACTTTCAATCACACAAGGACATATTAGCAAATGGACGAAGACACACCAACATAATGGACGTCAAGTCTTACAGAGGAGCGGAAGCTGATACCGACCATCAGTTAGTGATCACAAAAATGAGGGAATTTTAAGAATCGCGAACAGAGTAAACAAAGGGTCATTACAACCAAACATAAATTCAAAATTAAATAATTATATAATCCTAGTGTAAGAGCAGATTACCAGATAAGTATGTTCGAAATTTCAGCGACTCTAGTAGGCCAAATAATAAAAAATGACAAATAATGAAATTAATATATGTAAAATCTGGAAAGCAATTTACGATGAAACCTAAGGCACACCAAAGGAGTGTTTACATGAGAAGAAAGAGCAGAAAAACAAACGTCGGTTTAATGAACAATGTAATAATCTTCGTAAGGAATTGAAACAGACAAGGAAACGATGGCTAGGTATTATATATATATATACAAATAAAATACTAACCACTAGAGTACCGCGAAACGCAACACAACACAAGTTTTGTGAACTTCTTAATGAGCTTACAAAAAAAGTTAGAATATCTGACGCAGAAGATTCTAATGATAGAGGAAAATGGCAAGCCAAATAACACAGGAGATCTGTACAAGGGGGTAAACTCGTTGACGAAAGGTTACCAGTCTAAATTAGGGACTATTAGAAATGAACGAGATCATCAAGCGGATTCGACTAAAGTTATCGATGTGTGGAAAAGTCATTTTGATAAACTTCTTAATGTACAACGGAGAAAAGAAAACATAGGAATTTAAAATCTATACAGCAGAACCGTGGATACCCGAACCTAGCGAAATCGAGGTCGAACTGTCGGGAAAAAAATAAAAAATACTAATCACCTTGAATAGACAATATACCAGGCGAATTAATTAAAGCTTGAGGAACGCTACTAATCAAGGAACCACATAAATTGATAAGTTCTATATAGAGAAAGGGGAAGCTTCCTTAGGAATGGAAAAGCTCAATAATAGTTCCTTTTGGTATTAAAGGTGATACATTGGTCAGTAATAATTATCCGGAGTCTCATTACTCCCAACTGAGTAGTACTCAGTAGTATCCTGCTAATTCGTTTAAGCGTATATGTAGATTAAATAATTGGAGATCGTCAACGTGGATTTTGAAGAGATAGATCTACATTGGACACAGTTTTCGCCTTCAGACAAATATTAAAGAAGATGTGGGAATAAAATGGGACTGCTCGCCAATTATTCTTTGATTTTAAGAAAGCATACGACTCTATTAATAGAGAAAAACTGTACAGTATCCTGGTACAATTTGCTGCTCCGAGAAATCTTATTCAACTAGTGAGGGTGTGTCTCAGCGACCATATAAGTACTATACGGATTGGTAATATTTTATTCAGAAAGTTTCTAAATTCAGAACGGGTTGAATCAAGGTGAGTATTCGTCATCATTACTATTTAACTTTGAGTTAGAATATGTGATTCAGAAAATAAAGAAGACGAAAGGGGTTTAACATTGAATTGTTTGAATCAACTGTTTGTATACACGGATGATATAGATTTTATATGGGACCATATAGATGCATTAGAAAATAAAACCGATGTCTTAGTAGAAGCGTAGGATAAGAGAGGTCAACAGGTAAACATATAGAAAAAAATACATGATTACAAGTGAAAACACTGAAAATAAAAAATTGATAAATAACAATTAAAAATGGCAACATAGAGAATATAAAACAAAGCTAAATCCTTTGTATTTAACAATCATATGTAACAAGTGTGAGGAAACGGAAACTCCGAGAGAAAATTCATGCACACGGTGTTCGTCCACTACAAAATCCACATGTCTTGAGCAGGGATCGAACATACTACCGCAAGCACCATATGTGAACGCTCTACTATTTTTTATTGCTAACTTTATTTCAACTTATATTCTGTACAGTTACTTCAAAACATTCTTTTGACGTAACATCAAATTTTGGTAGCAACCTTGAGTGAGATTAATACACTGCTCTATTATAACAATCGTATTTCTATACACGTTCTCATTTATCCACTTGTAAGAATCTCAATTGGAACTGATTTATAAATACTTTCGTCATATAAAAACGTTCGAACAACAGCATTTGTAATATCTTTGTAGTGAACCAAATAATGAACTTTCTTCTTGTTTGCGGCAAACGTCTATACTTTGGTCTGTCAATAAGGTATTCAGGTGTAATCATCTTTTCCTGATGTACATTCCATTAAATTATGCCATATCTTCCAACATTTTATATTATTTGGACAATTAGTTAGCGTATGTTCAATTCTGTCTGTTTGTTTACAATATTTACATATATTACTATGAACTATTTCTTTTTAAATCATATTGTTTAGCTTCAAATATTTCATGCGCTAACTTAAATCATACTTCGTGCAATTCAGAAATCTTTGTAATTGACACAGGTTAGTCCATAATATCTCCCAGTTTTGCTCTGGTTACTTTCATATAATTTTTTCTCGTCATATTGTGTTTTTAGTAGATAGTGATATATTTTTGTAGCGTACTAATTTTTTATGTTAACCTGTTTATCATTGGATATGCCATTACCATAAAAGTTCCTGTGATATATCCTATCTGGCTTGTCTAATGATTATTGTCGAATGTTGCTGTGAAATATATTTGTTTGAATATTCTCATAAAAAACCTTCTATGACGATAGATTTATATATTCCCAAATGGATTACAATGCTCTGTTTACCATTAATGCTGACCCTTGATTTTCTATAATTTTCAAATTTACTCCTGATTTATTATTAGAGAGGTACGAGTTTGATTTCTTGGTTTTTAACATACTTCGACACCAAAGAAACATCCTATAAACATCTCTGCTATTCTTTTTTAATAAAGGAAAAAAATATATTAGCGTACATTTGCTAATCATGTAGCAATTAACGAATCTGACGCTGGAAGTTCAATGTTGAAAACAGTCCTGGTATTTAGTGAGCTCCTTTACAATAGACCTGATCAATTTTCTTTCATTATTTCGAACAGTATCCTTTATAGATCGAGCGCATTCTATGCCTATGATTGTTATTTTATCAGTCTTACAACATATTATATAAATATTTTCATTATTATTTATCCAAAACTAGTTTTTTTTATTTAATACTAATTTAAATTTTCCGATTGTATTAATCAAATGTCGTACTTCATGTCTAAATTCTACTATACAGGATATATCATCAACATACCCGATTACTTTCAATGTGGCTCCATCAGATTTAGTCCCTCTTAACTTCTGTTTCATTTATGAAGAGAGAACATAACGTCCTTGAGTCGTTGAGAACATCAATTATTAAGATTAATACCGGATAACACACGCTAGTCTATTTGTATTCTTATCTGTCTATTATTAAATAAAATCTTTATTGTCGGTAAAAATTCCATGGAATGACTTAATTTATTCATTAGAGCAATCCCGGTTAACCAAATCAAATGCAGAGTAGCAGTCCGTACTGATGAGCTTTGAGATTATTTACGCGATGTATACATTCTCTGATTTGCATAAGGGTCGTTTGTGTATTCATGATTCCGTTTTAGAACATCTGTTGTAGTATTTGTTAATTGATTTTTTAGTACCTTAGTACAAATTTTGTAATAAAGAGAAATAATGCTATTAATTTTTTTAAAAAAATAAGAGTATTTTTAGCTAACAAAATGACATTGGATTGAACAAACGACTCTACCAAAGCATTAATTCAACATTCAAAATATGCACTAAATATGACAAATTTTTAACTCCAAATTTTTATATCATTTAATTGACAAGGTTTATTGTCCTCCGCAGGCCTACGTGTTTAAGGTATCTAATACATTTTCAATTTCTATTATAGCAATGGATTTAATAACTCCCTTTTTAGTACGTGAATTTTATGTTTTCATAAATGTCTAAATTTTCAACCTTTATTTTGTTACCTTTCAGAAATGTTGCTTATAATAATTATAAATGCGATTATACACTTATACTCCCTTTCATATTTGTTCGACGTTCCCCACGCATAGGTTAATTAAGTCACATTCACCTCTCTTTCTGCAACAATGTGTCAACATAAGTTCTTCCTGTATCTTTAATCTTACTCCTTGCGATTTGTTATTTGTTTCTGTAAGCGTATAGTTTACAATATATATCCTGTATTTATCTATTTTTATTATAACCTGTAGCTCTTGTTTTAATCAATTATAATATTTGTCTAATACCTGACAAAGGCATGTTTTGATTTCCAACTGGTATGTAAGTGCAGAGAAACCACATGTCATTACATTTCGCATGGTTACTCGGGAGGAAGGGATGGTAGAAATGTTCTTGCATATCTATATATACTATAACTGTAATAGCAGTAATTTGTTGCTTTCTGTAAGATTGTTCCCTATTTTAATATAAATGGCGAGCGTGCCGTCTCATGTTAACATAAGACATTTATATATTGCATTTGCGTATATGTTTCAAGGAACTCAATTTTCCGTTCCGATGTAGTGCTCATCACGTTAAATGTCGTAACTATTATTGCCATTATAGCCGAATAAGTAAACATTCCCGGTAGAAACATATTGATTTTGAATTTTATCAGAACTACGCAATTAAGAATTAAAAAATACATACCTGAATCTGTAATTATATTTGTACTTTAAGTATCTTCGTCACTTTCTTCTTTCAGAAAACAAGCTGATCGAGTATAGCGACGTAACTCTCCTTTAAGCTCATTCCCTCCGACTGAAGGCGCAGCCTGGTCACACGGTGCTCGCTTTTTGTTAACAATTTCAAAGAAGTACTGCGCATAAGGCCGTTTCTGCCCTTCAACCGATTTTAATGAAATTTTACACGTATAAACTAGACCATATGAGAATTCCAATAATTCGAATCCTATCTCCATATCGCTCCCGGTTTTCATGGAAAGCGCGTCCAAAAACGACCATTTCCGGATTTTAATTTTTATAGTGTTGTTCAAAATAAATTGTGATAGCTCCAGAATGCCTTAGACTATCAAGTCCAAATTTCGTTGGAAAATACTAATATAGTGGGCATGTTATAGTGTATTCACCACAAATGGTGAGATGAGGATTAAAGTATCCAAAGCGTACTTGACGTACGGCTTTCTTATACTTTCGTTGTTAATAATCGGCTCGGTGGAAGAAAATCCGGGACCTCCCAACACTCAAAACACTGAGATATTTGAAATGAAGACTATTCTGAACATTGTTCGTGCTTCTAACGAACAAATAGTTTCAGAAGTAAAACAAGTGAAAGATTCAATTAATAATGTAATGGAAAAATTTCAGAATATGGAAAGTGCACTTGAGGACGTCTCTAATGAAGTTAATAGACTTCAAGATCACATACACTATCTGGAATATAGGATTGATGACCTTGAAAATCGGTCACGTCGTCAGAGCATTATGATACATGGTATTTCGGAAGAGCAAGGCGAAACTTGGGATCATGTGGAAGAAAGAGTTAAGCATGATCAGTGATCGTATGGGGATATTATTATGTGACTAATGCATTCAGCGCTGTCATCTAGTAGGCAGAAAACGTGATGGTAGGGTGCGTCCAATCATATGTTTTTTCTTTACATTTAAAACTAAGGTGACAATTTTCAAAAATAAAAGCAAACTACGAGGTACAAAAATATTTATCGAAGAAGACTTCTCAAATACAGTCCGCAATGAACGTATGAAGCTACAACCTTATCTAGTAGAAACCAGAAGGAGAGGCAATTTCATGTACCTTCGATATAAATATTTGTATATCGATGGAAAACGATTTTCTTTGCTCGAGTTACAAGAAACTTTCAGTCGTGAACGTTATGAACAACCTATGCACAATGAAAAGTGCGAAACAGAAATAGCAACAACAAAAGCTAGTTCCTTGACACCTGAACCCCCCATGTCATCGAACCTGCAGGAAGGAAACGTGGACTCATCATCTCAATCCCGCGCCCCGCCCTCCTTTCTGGTCACCCCCCGGTGAACGGAACAAAACCACCAAATATGCAAGTGTCCCCAGGAAAACCAGACGGAATCTCAACTCAACTCCACTTCCTTCAGAATGTGCGACCAGCAGTAACCGAGAGAAGAAGATAACAGGTGAAAGTGATTCTAAAAAAAAACAAGACAGATAATTCAGACAAGAAAACAAATAAACTTGCAATGAATAGCGTACCCTTTCCTCTCTCTTCTCTCCCCAATGCAGGAGTGGTCACTAGAAGTTCCATTGCCGGTAAATCCAGCTCCCATGCCTTGCGGAAGGGTAGTTGAGACTTAAGTTATCAGGTAAGAAGGGGTGGTGATTGTAAAGTGGCGAGGGGAAGTGATTCTTTAAACGCAACTGAAACTGCATCCTATGGAAGGCAATTCAGCGTGTACATACAGAATACACGTGGCCTTCGTACCAAACTAAAAACATTGTACGAAAACATTTTAAACAACAATTATCATATATTTGCATTATTTGAGACCTGGCTCACTGACAATCATTTTAACTGTGAACTCTTTGATTCATGGTATTTTGTGATAATAACTCATATAAATATATCTGCTTCTGGTAAAAGAAATCTGGTGATGGTGTTCTGTTGGCTGTAAATAAAAACTTCTGAGTGCAGATAATTTCCTTCCCTGATATTCCTGGTATATATTGTGTTCTAGCCAAAGTTTTGTAAATAATGTGACTTGTATGTTTATATGCGTTGTTTATATCTTGCCTGTATCTCCTTTATCCGTGTATCAAGATTATTTTGGTTATGTATATAGTGTATTACCACCAGAAAGTAGTATTCTCTAATAGGCGATTATAATATTTCATTAGTAACAGGAACTGATTTCGATTTTCTTAGCACAACAACAGTCTGTCATGAATTATACAACTTGATGAATTTTTACAATTTAAAATCTCTGAACAATGTTAGAAATAAATATGGCAAAACTTTAGATTTAGTACTTTCTAACTTTCAAAGTATTATTGTAAGACATGGACATGAGTCGATCGTTCCCGTAAGATGTTCATCATCCTGCATTAATAGCTGAACTTCTATACACCAAGCATGTCAAAAATTCAATTAAACAACAAACAATAGATTATAACTTTTCCAAAACTAATTACGAGCAATTATATCTCAACATTGCATCAGCAAATTGAGAACGTGTATCTGATAGCTTAACTGTCGACGAAGCTGTCGATTCTTGCTATAATATACTATATGCCATTTTCCATAAATGTGTACCACATGAAAGATCTAAACTGAAGTACTCTGTCTGGTTTTCAAATTACATAATCAAACTCGTCAGGAGTTAGGCATACTATCGTAGAAGATGGAAGCTAGCAATCGGCGATGTTACTTATCATTATAATAAATTTAGAGAATTACGTGCTCTTTCCAAAAGAGATATATCTAATGCTTATAAAATATATCTGCGTAATTGCGAGACTAACATTCTAACTGATACCAAAAGCTTTTGGTCATATGTGCAAAATAAAAGAAGGAAGTCGGAATGCAACGTACTTAATTACGAGGGGCAGTCCTTAAGTGATGAAACAGATGTTGCGAATGCATTCATGAAAAACTTTCAAGTGATACACATTGTGTCAAAATATAATCTTGATATTCAAACGCAACACAGTAGTTCCGAAATCTTAGACCGATTATCCCTGGAACACATCGAACCGAGGGACGTTGAAAATGGTATAAAGAAACTGAAACCACTGTTATCTTTTGGTACTGACAAAGTACCGCCCTATGTTATCAAAGGCTGTATTGAAATACTGAAATATCCGCTACAAGCAATTTTCAACAAATCAATAGCTACCTGTGAATTCCCTACCAAATGGAAACTTGCCGATATTTGCCCCATACCAAAAAGTGCTGGCACGAGTAATGATCCTAAAAATTATCGCCCGATAGCCATAATATCTGCACCAGCCAAGGTATTCGAAATTATTAAACATTAACAAATATATAGACACGTTCGTCCAATTATTTCTCCCTTCCAAAGAAATCGACTGGAGCTAAACTTGTTGAATTTATACACACAAATAGATAATAAAGGTCAAGTAGATGTAATTTATACTGAATTTTCAAAAGCCTTTTATGTCATTAATCACGATATCCTTCTTAGCAAGCTTGTAATTTTCAACTTTTCCGAGAACCTTCGTCAGTTAGTAGCGTCTTATTTGTGTCATCGTAAACACCGTGTGAGTTACAAAATTATTACAACCGAGGAATATGTCGTAGGATCTGGGGTACCACAGGGATCGAACCTTGGACCTCTTTTCTTTTTGTTATATGCAAATGACCTGCCTGCTGTAATAACATCATCTAACAAACTTCTGTATGCAGATGATTTTAAAATCTATCGCAGTATTTCTTCCGAATCGGATGCTGTAACCTTACAAAACGACATCTTTGCAGTCTTCAATTGGTGCAAAACAAACATGTTGTTATTAAACATTACAAACTGTAGTGTAATGTCTTATACGGAAAAGAGGAACTATTTGAAATTAGATTACAATATTAATGATTCACCATTGGTTCAAGTAGATTCCATTACGGATCTTTGTGTGACATCAACGCCCAACGTTTCGTTTGATATGCACATTAAGCGTATTATACAAAGAAGAACACTCGCCAAAGATAAATTATACAGTCTAAATTTGTTCGCTTTCTGACTTACAAAGAAACAAGAATGTACCCTAAGTTCAAGAAGTACTTGGACCTAGGAAACAAATACACATTATAATCTCTGAAAAACAGAAGAGTTAATTTTCTATTATATTTCCTACACAGACTAGTACATAGCAATATTAACTCGGAAAGCTTATTGTCAGAAATAGGATTACACGTCCCGCACAGAGTTACTCGACCTCGTGATGCAGTTTTCCATCTCCCGGCCAAAAGAACGAATGTATTAGA
>JAGDQP010032349.1:1853-21376 GCA_022664845.1 Lepisma saccharinum | reverse complement strand
CTACAATTTGCTTTCTCTAATTGAAAGGTAAATTAAAATAAGGTTTTGATTCACTACATTCGTCAAAGAAACAAAATATGGTCCGGACTCCAAAATATGGCCCATCTTTGTGAAATACACAGAACAAGAAGTTAAAAACCTTATTTTAATTTACCTTTCAATTAGAGAAAGCAAATTGTAGTTTGCTTTTTGGAACTTAAACTTCGTTCTTCCTATTGTCATAAACTTGAAACAACGATGTTATCTAGGCCCTTATTGGACACTTGAAGCAGATCAACCAAAAAGAAGACCGAAAATTAGAATCGCTGAAGTTTGAAGGCAAAAGATAAGATAAGATAAAATTAACTGTATGGGCGGTAACAGCACCATGGCTTACGCCTTTCCCGAGTTGAAGGCAAAAAAACTAAACTGATGAAATTATTAATTTTTTCATGTTTTTGACATTTTGACACCCAAATCCCAATATTTAAAATCTGGCTAATCTTTTTGATGTTGCTTCATTTAAAACTGAACGTAATGAGGCTAATTTTAATGCCCTAGAACCCATTTATCGTGAATAACGCAAAATTTTGTGTTCTAGTAATTCCCCTTCCTCTGCTCGCCCAGTCGCAGAACTGAGATGGCCACCATTAATTTTCTGTACACTACCATCTGAATAAAATGATATCACTTGCAATATTTCCTTACGAAACTGCACACGGCAAATAATACTCTGCTTTCAGGAATCAAATTCTCAGTTTACCCTTCCATAAACGAATCAATACTGTTATATATGCCCTTATGTCACTTGAACTTCTATTTTAAGCAGTTCCACCTACAAATATTTAAAACGCTTACGTTTGAACCGAAAGCAACGAAACTGTTTAAAAAATTGTTTCTGAAATTTCGACCCATACTCGAATATTTAAAGTATGTGTTATTACTGTTATGATGTAATCTAATTTGTAGATGACTATTTGAACTAACTGTTCTCGTCTAAACTTAATCTTCATAAAACATACGGAAGTAATAATAGTCGTGTCCTCACTGAAAGTCTCCTGCCACAAAAAGTACACAAAAACTTCACCAAAAATTGAACTTTATGTGAACGTATGTGCATTTTATGTGTGCTCAATGTGTCTTTTTATTTGCTTCTGACCCACCGGGCATATTTTGTACACATTACGTTTATATTTGCTGGAGTTCACATTATCTATACACTTCCGTTTGAGATCACTTTTAATACATTTGCAAATATTAAGTGAATGTTTTGTGCATAAATTGTGTACCAGTACACCATGAAGTACATATATTATGAACTAAAAATGTGACGTATTAATTTCACGAAAAATTCAGATATTATGGACCAGAAACGTGATAAAACTGGAACATATTGTGAACTTTATGTGTACTTTGATTTTCAGTGCTCTCTTAAATATCATATCAATATTCTTCTAGAGATAACCATTTAACTACCATAGCAAACTCCATTAATCGAGAGTCAATAGATTCTTTTACTTCAGGGAATTATTTAAGAATTGACTTATTGAAATAAAACATTCTTTACCTTACACATCAATAATCTGTATCTTACAATATCAGTAGTAGAATCCTCTCAATTGTTCATAACAATCCTCGACATGTAGTTTACAACTCAACTATACATTATTTACACTATAAATATTTCTTGAACTAAAACAAAACCAAAGCATATTTATTTATCTGTTACTATGATACCTAACTTAAGTCAAGGCATATAGAGGAAAGCATCTATAATGAAGTAGTTTCATAGCACCACAATTACTTAGATAATCTTTATGATATTGCTTCAATTAAAAATTAACTTAATAAGACTAATTTTAATGCTCTTGCACACATTTACCCTGATTAACGCGAAAGATTGTGTTTTAGTAATTTCCCCCTACCCTGCTCCCCAGTCGCGGAAGTGAGAAAGCCATCATCAATCTTATGAATGTACACTATCATATGAATAAAATGACGCCACTCTCAATATTTCTTCACGAAACTACACGCGGAATCAATTGAACAAACTCACTATTTAAGTACATTTGAGTTACAGAAAACAGCGCTAAGAGTTATTTATGAATTGACAATTTTCAAATCTCAGGATATTCTTATACTAGCAAGCATACACATTCGAATTATATTTATGGCTTTTAGGCATCTTCCCAAGTTTAAAAATCAAAATAGTCACGTTACGCAGCAATCCACCGGTCCCAACGTTCCTGCCACTGCTGTGCTAGTGACTCTATAACATTTTTGCGATTCCTGCTGGATCTCGGCAACGGTATGAAAGCAGTAATCTGTTAGTTGCAAACTCATCTTGGAGAAAAGGTAGCCCGCAGTGCTAACTCTGGTGAGTAGGATAGCAGCGAAAGCGATTATATATTGTGGTTGACGAGACACTACGAACGAAGAGGACTCGGTGTCAGTGCATTGTCTTGTAGAGAAAAAATTCTACTGATCCGGTAACTTTCGCCTAATGCTCTCCCTCAAGCGCCTGACAGCATGTTGCAGTAGAACTGGGCCACGAATTCGTGATGAACAATGCCATAGATACCGTCATTGAAAATCTCCTGGCACAAACAGAACACAAAAACTTCACCAAAAATGAATTTCATATACACGCATGTGAATTTTATGTGAACCTCCTGAAAAATTATGAGATTTTTGTATGCTCAATGTGTCTTTTGACTTCTCAGCAGTCATTTTGCATAATTTGCACAAATTACGTTCATGTTTACCGACGTTCACATTATCTAGAGTTCGTTTTCAGATCACTTTTAGTAAGTGACCCTTTTGTGCATGACTAGAATATCAACAAAACAAAAGTTCAAAATTATATTGTGCACTAAAAATGTGGTGTAGTTCATATTAATTTAATGAAAATACATATATTATGCACTAAAAACGTGGTAAAACTGGAACATATTGTGAACTTTTTTCGGGACATATTGTGCACTTTAACTGTACTTCGATTTTCCGTGAACGGACTTCAATGAGCTGCGGCTCACTCGCGCCCTCTTCGGTCGTGAGCTATTCCATTGCAACGACTGCTGTCTCAGGGCTTTAGACCCAAGGTTCGTTATCGGTGATGATCCTGGATTTGAAGGATGGATATTCCACGGCACACTCACGGAGATTTTGGCACGCTGCGACGCGATGTTCCTTCTGCTCAGGGTTCAGCAGTCAAGGGAGAACTTAGCAGCGACACGCCGCGTGTTTAATTCCGACGTTAGGATTGTTTGCAGTGATCCGCATGACACACCAACGATGTAAATTGTATAAGACTGTTTAATAAGATATACAGGGTGGTAAGGTTACGGACCGACAAACTTCGGGAGGTGATAGTACAGTGAAAAATAAAGAAAAAAGCCCAGGTAACGGGGGGGAAATTCCGAGGCGTTACGGAGCTACAGCGTGCCGAAAGCGTGGGAAAATGAACTTCAGAGCGGATTATTGGAAAGACGAAAAATCGGAGAGTAGGCGGTTGAGAGTAAATTAGAGGAAATCACACCCGGGCTATCCAAAAATGCATATTGGAAAATTCTACAAGCAGGGCGCTAGGGATTCCCCAAAGGAGGTAGGGGATTCCCAGAAAATCTTCCAAGTAAAGATGGGTCGAAAAGACCACAAATGGGATGAGTTGCCAACAGGTGACAATAATTCATTGCCGGCACATCGATATTTCAACGAGAATTGATGTTATGACCATTTTTTTTAAATAATGCGTGGTTGCATATCAGACAGGGGTGATAATTAAAGACAGTCAACGAGCGTTTGGCTTATTTATTGGCAATGAGAGAGACTATAAGTATCCAGTCGGATGGTGGTGAGGACGCATCTCAACAGCTGCAGTGTAGTAACAAAAACGTCCTCGTTGGTCGAGTGGTCAGTGCTATCAGGTGTCCATGATGTCACAGCAGTCTTGAATTGAAGCCCGCCTGGAAAAGAATCAGGTGGATGATTAAAGCGTAACAGCCTGCAAAGGGTATTAGTTAATGAAGAAGCACGTTCGGCTGGTTAGTAGAAAGAACGCAATGTAATACAGCAGCCAAAGAAGGATGACATTGAAGAGAGAAAACAAACACGAATGTGTTCTAGAAATCATGTGTAAACCGGTGCAAGGCAAAACGCAGAAAGTTTTCCATACGATGTCACAAGCTTAAATAGTTCAATCTGTCTATTCTACACAAGCAAACAAAATGCGTGCAAGAGAATGATGAATCCGAGCTGAGTCGGAACGTACGAACATGTACCTATTGCAATGCAAAATGTACCTATCGTAGAATACTCGAAAAGAATTATTTGTACATTCTAGGAACTCTGATTTGGAACTCGACTATGGGACATTGGATGTTGTGCGTGCTAGTTTGTACGAACGCTGTGTTGTGTATTCTCCAGTGTATGAGTATTGACGCTCGTTAGCCTGTGTCACGTACCAGTGGTATTTAGGGTCAAGGGACGGATTCGATTGCGATTGCGACTCTTTCCGTTGCACGAGTGTGAACGGAGAGGGTGAGATTATAGTTAAAAATGCAGAATTTGTCATTAGGACGTTATTTGTATGTGATGAAGTGTCAATGCCAAATCATTGTCTCGTAACCTAGCCCGTAATTAAAGACTGTGGTCGCTACCCTCCTTTCCCCTGATTATGCATTAGATTGATTCATGTATCGTAGTTTATGTACTAGAATTGCCTATACCCATCCACATTTCTGTGTTGGTCCTGAAATTCGCTCCAATGCGAAGCAGACCAAATACTATTCACTACTGGGGGCTCGTGCTTGATGAATTGTTATACGAGTTATAAACGAGCTGGTGTGCATGTAAGGACGATACCATATGTGGTCAAGTTGACTCCGAATGACTGCTTTCAGGGCACCCGCGGGGAAGTTGCCGGTCGGGTGGCCGAGCGGTCTGCGGTGGTAGGCCATTGGCTCGAAGGTCCCGGGTTCGAGTCCCGGCAGGGGCATGGGTGTGAATTTTAGCACGTAATAGCTAAAGGCGAATCGTGACGGGCCGAAGTCCAAAGTTACTAGACTAACCCATATAAAAATAAAGTTTACCAAAGTTTTTCCGGGCGGAAGTTGAACTCATGACCGGGACACGAAGCACACACACTAACGTTTCGGTCAGTCCAAGTCATTGTGATCATTAATGCATTCCAACACATCTAACTTCTTTTTGTATGATATTGCCAAGTGTCTCTTCCAACAACATACTCAGCTACATATTGCTACATACACTCATTACATTCTCCCATTGCTGCGGACGGCATTGGCCACAACTCCAGCTACAAAGTTACTCCTGGACGTTTACGACGCAGCTAGAATTTGTCATGCTCTTTAATGCACTTTTTCGTGTGTAGAATAGACAGATTTAACTATTTAAGCTTGTGACATCGTATGGAAAACTTTCTGCGTTTTGCTTTGCATCGGTTTACACATGATTTCTAGTACACATTCGTGTTTGTTTTCTCTCTTCCATGTCATCCTTCTTTGGCTGCTGTATTATATTGCATTCTTTCTACTAACCAGCCGAACGTGCTTCTTCATTAACTAATACCCTTTGCAGGCTGTTACGCTTTAATCATCCACCTGATTCTTTTCCAGGCGGGCTTCAATTCAAGACTGCTGTGACATCATGGACACCTGATAGCACTGACCACTCGACCAACGAGGACGTTTTTGTTACTACACTGCAGCTGTTGAGATGCGTCCTCACCACCATCCGACTGGATACTTATAGTCTCTCTCATTGCCAATAAATAAGCCAAACGCTCGTTGACTGTCTTTAATTATCACCCCTGTCTGATATGCAACCACGCATTATTTAAAAAAAATGGTCATAACATCAATTCTCGTTGAAATATCGATGTGCCGGCAATGAATTATTGTCACCTGTTGGCAACTCATCCCATTTGTGGTCTTTTCGACCCATCTTTACTTGGAAGATTTTCTGGGAATCCCCTACCTCCTTTGGGGAATCCCTAGCGCCCTGCTTGTAGAATTTTCCAATATGCATTTTTGGATAGCCCGGGTGTGATTTCCTCTAATTTACTCTCAACCGCCTACTCTCCGATTTTTCGTCTTTCCAATAATCCGCTCTGAAGTTCATTTTCCCACGCTTTCGGCACGCTGTAGCTCCGTAACGCCTCGGAATTTCCCCCCCGTTACCTGGGCTTTTTTCTTTATTTTTCACTGTACTATCACCTCCCGAAGTTTGTCGGTCCGTAACCTTACCACCCTGTATACAAATACCAAATGTATCTCAAATGTGAATGCATTTAAGTCTGAACTTTTGTACAAAGAGCGAGGAAACTATCTTCAATCCAAAATGTACTGTTCATAGGCAACACATCATAATCTAACTTTCAGTTGGGGGCCGTAGGGGCTCACCTCTGGCGCTTGGGTTCGTCGGTTCAAACAATACTCGTGCCATTTGGGATTTATGGTGGACAAACACCGTGTGTGGGGGTTCTCCCGTTTCCTCCACTTTCATCATTCCATCAATCATCCGGTTATCATCTTTTCTGCCTGAGACAAAGTTGCCTAAAGGCCTTAAAAATTAAATTAAAAAATCTAACTTCCCCTTAGTCAGTTATGAAGAGGAAATATAGTTCCTGCTCTTCCTTCAGAATATATTCATGCAGTGATTTGTAAAACCTATACACAGAAAGAAACATGCACCCCCCCCCCCACCTTTCTGAAATTTACTTCATCGACCAAAAGCACGATTTTCTAAAGTAGAAAAGAACTGCACTAAATTATTTTGAGCATTACACCCACGAAAGTTAGATAAGTATGAAGCGCACACACTACTTACGTGAGAAATAACAGAATGTCACTTAAAATTGTGTTTATATATAGACAAATTCTCGTTTAAGTTTCGAAATAGAAACCATGATTCAATACAGGTGAAATATGTACTGATTGTGCAACTAATCCAGTCGCTTGTGGTGTATTGAAATAATGCATGGAAATGAGAGGTTTAGAGTAAGAATCTGATGTCATGGGTACGAATCCCCTCATGTAGCCGCTGACTTTTTCGCACTTTCATTTCGTACAAAATGTTAATTTTACAGAAATATTTTAAAATGTATTGCAAAACTTAAATAAAATAGCAAGCGCAATATATATATATATATATATATATGTTACCTTGCCCATTTTAACACTAGACACTACGTAAGGATGGGCATCGGGCATGAGATGAAGAGAATCCAGAGAGCATGAAAGTTAATGTGGCCAGTCGTCGAGTTCAATTCAGCAAAGTCGATTATGAGACAAGTGAACATGAGATGACCAACTACTGCCATTATAGCAACTACTTTATTATTATTATTATTATTAGTCGCACGTTTGACTACGAATCGGGCGGCCGGGTTCAAATCCCAGCCAGGACACTGGAAAATTTGCATTTGCTCGCAGTGTTCCCATGCCTGGCGCTCTGAGGTGCACTCAGCCTCGTATAAAATTGATTACCAGTGTGTACTTGGTATTCGTGGGCACCTTAGGAAGGTAAAGGCGGTCGAGCGTGGGATTGACCACACCACCTCACTTTGTACCGTAGGTCGAGAATATGTGAAGAACTAGGGGAGCTACCTCAACATCCCCCATGAGCCATTCACGGGGGATAGCTTTACCATTTTTACGTCAGTGAATAAGGGAATATATTCAATTTCTCCTTCTCACCCTAGGATCTCAGCAACTATTATTCCGATAGAGATAAGCCATACACCATTGCATTTCTAATGGTCTGAAAGTATGGAGAAATATAAAGTGACTTTAAACTGACAGGTATTTTTCATTTGCCTAGTTTTCTTCATTGCGCTTATGTATTTTCATGTGAAATGTTTGTTCCTCCCCCATAGATCTGAGTAACTACAAGTTACATAAATATGAGCCATACGCTGTTGGATTCCACATGATCTGAAACGATGTGTAAAACTATAACTTTGATTCTAAAACTGGCAAATCCGTCTATTGCTTAGTATTTTCCACTTGTCCTCCTAGATCTCAATAACTACAAGTTATGCAGAGATGAGCTATACAACGTACGATTCCTCATAGCCTGAAAGGGTGGTAAAAACCTCGACGCATTTTGGATAGTTTTTAATAAAACGTTTGAATTTATACGGAGGCCCCTTGGTTTTGTCTGTAATAAAACCATAACTTAGCTTATTATTATTGGTGTTAATGTTACATTTAACAACTTAATTCACTCTGATCTGTTCGTAAGGAAAGGAATAGCAAGGTGGCTTTCCTCATTTAGTCCTGTCATACACTAGGCTACTTGATCGTGCGAACAAGTCGCACACATAATCGTAATTCATGCTTTATCATGGATCACCATTGGTCACACTAACACGATTTGGCAGCAGAGAGAATTGCAATTTTCGCAATTCCGAAGATGATTTGGAGGTGGAGCCAAAATCGCTTTCCGTACATTCTTATGGAGCACCGGACACTAGGCGACTTGATCGCTCGCACATTTGAACAGGGTTGACATATTTTCATTGCTTACCTCTTTTTACCACAACATGTGAGTAACTGAGTAACGAAGAAAGAGTCAGCGATATAATTAAATTTATTTATTTATCATTCAGTCTGCTAATTAATTTCCCATAAAATTTCATCAATTTTACCTCTTTTTACCACAACATGTGAGTAACTGAGTAACGAAGAAAGAGTCAGCGATATAATTAAATTTATTTATTTATCGTTCAGTCTGCTAATTAATTTCCCATAAAATTTCATCAATACCGAGTGACATCTTTGCTTCTTTTTATATGACCATGCTTACTTCACGACAAAACTCAGAATATTTTGCTTCGGGTAGCAAAACCCATCATTCTCTCTCTCTCTCTCTCTCTCTCTCTCTCTCTGTATCTATCTATCTATCTATCTATCTATCTCTATCTATCTATCTGTGTGTGTGTGTGTGTATGTGTATGTATGTATGTGTGTGTCTATTCTCTCAGGATATATTTTAAAATAATTATGAATAAACATTTATCTTTACTCAAACCTTAATAGAAGAATGAAATTGCGAGAATTAATATTTTGTCATTTCTCGAAAATTGCAATATTTTTGGAAGAAGAAATCTTCTAATACGTCTTCAGTTATAGCCTCAGTGAACAAGATTCTTACGTATTGTCAAGAAAAGACAAATGTAGCTAGCCAGAAACTAAATTTCAGTTAATTTTACTACTAGCTGAGGAAACGTTAACATTTTTGACGCGAAAAGATTTATATTATAAGTGGAGAAGCAGTATTTGTGAAAAATAAGTAGCAGTGATTATATTATTTATTTATTTAACGATCTTCAGATATAGCCTAATGCCGGTCATTTTACACTGAATATATTAACAACAAGCGAAAGGTTTCTCGAAGGAATTAGCCTGACCTTATTCAAGGTACCATCTCATAATTTTGCTGGTGTTATGGAGGAAAACTAGGGAAACCTCAATTAGCATTGCCGGCACCAAGAACCGAAATCGGATCCGCCCTATTACAAGTCGAGCACTCGACAGACTTCTCTATCTCGTCGAAATATATCGAGCCGCCGTAGCTCAGTGGTAGAGCGTTGGCGTAGAGTTGGAGGTCATGCGTACGATTCTTGTGGCCGACCATCCCGACTGAGGTTTTTTCAGGATTTTTACTCAGTCACACCAGATAAATGCCGGGATGATACCTTTAACGTAGGCCCTGACTGACACCTACATGAATTCTTTCCCTTCTCCTATTTGAAAATTGGGGGAGGGGGTGCTCGACAATTTTGGGCGAGGATTATGAGGATTGGAAGAATCCGTAGATGGAGCTAAAGGCATGGAATTAGATTGATGAAGAAATGTGTGGTGCATAACATTTCTGTGCATTGCGGGAAATGGAAAAGCTGGAACAACTTCCTATAATAGCAGGGGCAGGAGAGTTCATCTGGATTGAAGGCTGTTTAGCGATCCGTGGCCAAGGTATTCAGTCTACCGAGGAGTTTTGGTTTGAGAGGTCAACTCGATTCAAGACTCTTCAACTAGAAAAGAGAGTGTGTTAAAGATTCTTTTTCCGTCAGTTCTTTTTGCGTGTTTTGCTAAAGCTCATATATCGAAATGCAAAAGCTCCAACGGGAAAATACGTTAACGATTGATATTCAGCCATTAGGCTTTAGGCCATCCTCCTTGTTAATACATGAGACATTGTTTGAGAATTTTCAACTTACACCGGAGCAGCTTATTCCGATAGAATTATCATCCTACAAAGGGTTACTTTACGTCAGATTAAGTTCTAAGTTTGTATTACAAAAGTGCAATGAAGTATTTTATTACAGTAAAAACGAAAATAATTACTAATTAACAGTAGACATCGAACACAGTTCTAAGATAACTGCCTTGATTTCTACGGTCCCCGCCGAAATAGGTAGGCAAAAAAATAATTCATGCTTTTCAGAAATTTGGGCAGAGTTCCAAAGTCATACCGTTGAAATTTTCTCTTTTTCATAGGTATCCTATATATTCGGGACGGCAATTAATAGTATTCAAGGTGTTGTACGAACACCTTTATGGTCACCTGATTCAGATCCATTCGACTTCCCGACCTCAAACGGATCACAGTCGTGAGGGAGATTCTCCCCAACTTAAGAAAGCGACATGAATTTCGAGAAAATTGCTCAACCTTGTTTACCATATAAATTCACAGCAAGCAATAATCAAAGTGAGGAATTATGTACGAAAGAATACCCATTCATGACACCAAGCAAACAGAATAAAAGTGAGAAAGAAGAAGAGTCAAATTGGCAACGTCAACAATACTACGTCACGAACTGGAAGAGAAGTGTTCTACAGAAAGGAACAGCAGAACCAGTGCCTATGCTAAGTAACAAGCCAAACGAGTTATCTGACATTTGCAATAACGATAATAGCCGGCCGGGTAGTCGTACGGTGTGAGGCATTAGTCCAACGGCTCGACGATCCCGGGTTCGAGTCCCGGCAGAGGCATGGGTGTGAATTTTAACTGGCTGTAAATGGGCGAATCGTGACGGGTCGAAGCCAAAAGTTACTAGACTGGTCCATATAAAATAAAAAAGGTTTTACCAATAACGATAATTTTCAATGTGTTAGCGAAGCTGACTAATTTTTCTCGAAATGTGACGAAGAAATGGAAGGTAGTGAATTAAAAATATATCATGAAGTTTCCAAATGTGCCAAAAATGTGACGGAAAGTGAAGAGCGTGTGCCCGATTATCCGACGGAAGAGTTTGTTAAAAAATTAGCAAATCAAGAGAAAGAAAAAGAGTTTTTTTTCCTCACCGAGTGGTGTAAAGAATACAAAGCAGGAGAAATCATAGACTCTTTATCGAAAAGAGTCACTCATTTGCGCTTACATCGAAAGAAGAAGAAGGTTAGTCATTTGTTTCACTCTTATTTGGGGAAGAATCGGGTACTTTTTAATAGTGTATATTTTGTTATTAAAAAGTATAGATAGGGATATCATTAAAGTGCTACACAAACTACGAACATGGCACAATTGGTGAATTGGATTTCAATTTTCCTTGTAATGACACTTTCCGTCTGATAGTTAAATGTTACGGAGCTTGTATACGCCAAAACAAACTCATTTACAAGAACACGTTCAACAGTATAGTGTGCATGTGATATATTTACAGGAGGTAAATAGTGTCCTCTTTTAAATTGGGTAGTACTCTCTATGTAGAAATATTATGACCGATTCTGACAAAACCATTGCTTTAGCGATACGTGATGACCTAGCAGTATAAGAAAAATTTCGCCATCCATCCGGACGTCTTAATTACATAAAATGTAATTTTCGTGATATGTTCGTATTTTCATGGTGGCACTCAGAACTCTTTAGTGCGAAACAACTTTATACATAATGATTTTTTTGTTTGTTACAATAATTACATAACAAATCTTTCACTATTGGATCAGACAATAACGCATTATCTCGAATTTCTTATGCTACCCACAGCTCAAATTACAGTCAAGCTTTATTAGATTTCATTATAAACTTTAAGCTTGTTAATTCTTGGCGTTATTTTCATAAAGACGAATATTTAGAGACATGTTTTTCGTTGGTAGTAGCAGAATGGGCATTGTTTGTGTCAGATAATCTGTCGTGTCCAATGCATTGAAATCTGTAAACTTTAAAAAACTTGCTGTATTAGATCATTCAGCCCATAAATGTTAAACTGGATTATGCCATGCCAGTTCACTTATATCCGTCTAATGCTACAATTATCAATGTTGCTATCATAGATCAGACTAACAAATCGATAATTTATCAAACTAAAACTTATTCTAGAGAAAAAATCACACAATAGAAGGAAATAAGTAAGGTACTATTATCAAATCCTGAAAGCTTATTATCACAAATTAAAACCCTTCTTATAGTTAAGGTTCGAAAAATTCAAGCAATTTTATGTAAGTTGGCTAACGCTAGGGACATATTGTAAGAAGTAAATTGAATAAAATTGGTATTAACGAGAAACCAGCTATATGTCCAGTGGTTTTCAACCTTTTTTCTCGCGTACCCCTAGGTACGTTTCCCATTCAGCATGTACCCTTAAAGTTGATGAAAATAAATTAAACCCAAAATAATTTATTAAGTAAACATGTTCCGTTGATTAAATAAAGGGGTCAAATCGTGACCCTAGAAAAATAAAAAGTGGCTTATTGTAATTATTTTTTTACAACTGACCTGTTAATGAGATGACAGCTTGTTTCCGCCAACTCCTCAATTCTTGCTCGAATCTTCGTGAGTACGAAAAAGCTGCTTCCGGACTCAAGCGATATCTGTGTTTTATTTTTATTGACGTCAATGCAGATAACGTCACACAAGAACGCTGACGGGAATGGCAGAAGTTGTTAAATGGCACTGTCACTAATTTATTTGTATTATTTCCGGGACAAAATCCAAAAGTCTGAAATTGGAAGTTTTCGAATTTCAGTTGCAGTGAACTGTCAGCGGATATTTCCAGTCTTTTATATTGCAGGGGAGATTACAGTTACTAAAGGCGGTAGTGTTAAAAAGATTTGTTATCCTCTCGTTCAATTTCAGGAAAGTATTTCAGAAACTGTACACTGAGATTTTGTAAGGGGCATTTCATTTTCTCTAAAAAAAACCTCAGTAACACTAACACAATTTTGTTCCGAAAGTTCAAAAACAGTTGGGAAAACTGCGATATTTCCTTTATTAGCACATTCAGTCTAAAATAAAGGTTTTCGATAAAATCCTTTTACCTTATCACGCACTCTGAAAATGTTGCTGTCAAAGCCTTGCAAGTGAAGATTGGGTTCACTAAATTTGTTGAAAATATCTGCCAGGAAAGCAAGTTGCAAAATCCACTCCTCATCTTCAAAATACGTAATAAAAGCGGATTTCAATTTGGAAAGGAAACACCACTTCGTTTCTCAGTTAAAAAAGGCGAGTCAAATAACGTCCTCGTGACAACCATCTCCTCATTGTGCAACAATAGTTGAACATGTGTGGATCCCATCATCTAGCACATTTTCTTTAAAAGACGAGAGTTCAATGCACGCGAGTTGATTAAATTTATCACTTTCACTGCAGCGGTAAGCATTTTGTGTAAATATGGAGTTATTTTTTTCGGAACTAAATTTTCTCAGTGTATAATGCAATGTTGCCAGTTTACATTGACATTCTTTTCGCGCATACGAGAAACAAGACCGCTTTTATGATCTGTCATTGAAGCAGCATCATCAGTGAATACCCTGACACACCATTCCCACTCCAAACTTAATTCTACTGTTATGAAATTGTCAAGAATTTTAAAAATATGATCTCCCCTTGACAGATTTTTTCTTTCTAGACAAATATTTGTGTGTGTGTGTGTGTGTGTGTGTGTGTGTGTGTGTGTGCGTGCATGCGTGCGATAAACATCGATACGATTATGTTTTGCTCAGAGTGGCGGTACCTTACTTTGTAGAATGTTGGTTTTGAATTCGAAAGGTCCTCGGTTCAGTACCAGCAGATGACTCTCCTAACTTAGGTTTCCCTGGTGATTTCCTCAGTAATACCAAACATATACCGGGTGGTACTTTCAATTTAGGACCTGGCCGAATGCCTACCGCATTTCCATAACCTTATCCCGGACTGTTAATCGGCATATTTCTTGTTATAGCCGGGTCAATATGACAGTGATGGATAGAGTGGCCGTAACTTAGTTGCTAGAACAATGGCTTAGCAGTCGGTCGGTTCTGGGACGGAAGTCTATCCTGACTGAGATAGTACGAGGCTATTTTCCTCACGACAGGAATAATATATTAATAATAATCCGCAGAGATATAATAAACAAGCACACATACACATAAAGACAGCGAGTGTGTGTTGAGAGAAGGAATGAATAACAGAGAAAGACAAAGAAGAAGAGAAAGAAGAGGAAAAGACGAAGTCGGGAAAAGAAAGACAGGGAGAGAGAAAGATCAATGAAGAACATTGAAGCTATATTGATTTATTATTATACTAAAGAAAAACACACTTTTTACTTTCTGATTCTAGCTAGTGATGCAACATGTCTCTCCAACTGGAGAAAAATCTCTGAGTTCTGTAAATAGTTGAAATTATCATTTTAGTCCAAACACTTCGGGTTGGGTGGGAATCGAACCCGGGTCGCCCGACTGAAAGGTCAAGACGGAACCACTGCACCACACATCACACTCCAAAAAACTTTTCGGAACACATGTTACAGTTGTTCTGTGTTAAAGTAGTACAAGAAAAATGGAAGCTTCATCTCAGTGACTTATTCGTAATTGTGCTGTGAACACCTACATACTGTACTTTTCATCTTCCAACCAATATTCGTTTATTGTTTTCGTCTTCTTTTTATACAAGCACAGTGACTTTCCAGCCATATGACATTCGCTGCGGTGCTTCTACATTCATTAGTATTCAGACGTTCAAGAACAGAAATTTCTATTCGATTGTTCACTTTTGCCTTGTAAAAACATGGTTTGAACTGCTGTTGCCTAGTTTCGATACTCAGAAGTTGAACAGCGTTCCACTGGACTATCCTGGTATCTAGAAGTAAAGTCCAGAAAGTACATTCAGCTGTTGATTTACACTGAGGAACAACTGTCTTTGTTTCTGTAAATTTTGTATGCCAAACTATACGTAAAAATGTAATCAGTTAAAGACATATAGACAAATTAGTGTTCGTAATATCCATAGTAAAAATATTTCAAACGAAATGAAACAACATCTTATACAGTAATTTCTTCGACAAAGATGCTTCTCGAAAAATAATTATATTCAAAACATGAATATTCCTCAAAGCATGAATAATTAGATGAAATAATTACAGTGAAATAAATCAGTTGTGTACGTATTCATAGAATCATTTCAGGACATAAGTAATTTAATTATTATGTTTAAAATATAACATCTGAGAGGTGGTGGGTGTTGACAGAAAATCGGTATATGTGAACGTTAAAAACAAATTAAGTAAATCGTGTAATAGCAATTGTGTATTTGCGTCTTTCTGAGTGAATATTAAAGGAAATAATTTGAACAATTCAAGTAGAACTCAGAAGAATGATATGCATAAAATAAAACTACAATTGAAGAAGAACTATTGATAAAGTAAAAAGCAAGTCAAAGTTGAATTGCCAACTATATTTAATTTTTAAAAAGTTTGCGTTGGAGTTTGAACTCATGAACTACTGACTTGTTGCCCAACGCTCTTCTCACTAGGCTATCGGCACGTCGCAAAGTTCTGGTATTTTATTGTTCCTTTTATCTTACGATGTAACACTTTCTGTTTCTGTGCTCAGAGAGTAATTTAGTCTTAAAAGTCCCTGCTAATGTAGCTGATTAGATCCAGGATTCCTGTTCGGGGATGTTTACCCTCAAAATCTCGACAACACCCCACGAACTTTAAAATTTTCCTTTGAAAAATCATTAGAAACCGTACAAAATTTCACTTCCGCCCTCCCAATTTTGACTTAACCCCCCCCTCCAACGGAAAATTCTTGCGATACCCTGATTAGATCATATGTTTGCGCTACGAAAAGGAAAAGCAAACAAGCGTTTAGTTAAGTCAGTCACGATACTAGAACGAAGCGAGAATTTTCTTTTTACCAAGGCAGGAACTCTATCCAGGTTACGAAACACATTGTAATTTAGACTAATCTCATGATCCGAAGCCAGGATCGTATTTAGATGTTGGACCGAGATATCTGCACCTTCAGAAATGCAGAACTTTATGCAGAATTAGTATAAGTTTAGACGTGCTTATTTATATTTACTTTACACTTAATACTTAAACACACCTTAGACACCCCCAGAGGCTTTGGAAAGAATGAATCTCCTTGCCTTACCTTTTTCCAACTTTAAAGTTTTCGCTTTCTTTATGTAGTCTAATGACAGATGTGGCAGTCGAGTAAATGTTTCGCAGTAACTTGATGTATGCACTTTCTATGCCTTGATATTCAAGTGGTTTTAAAAGTACTGATGCCAAGGGGACAGAATCGAAAGCTTTTTCAAAACCTATGAATCCCAAACATAGTGGAAGTTCGTATTCATTAGTATTTTCCATAACTTCGTTCAATGTTTGTATGTGGTCCATTGTGCTAAATCCACGATGAAATCCGGCTTTTTCCCTTCCCTGGTTGAAATCTAACTCTCGTTCAATCCGATTCAGAATAACTTTGATAAACATTCTGTATAGAACTGACATGAGACTAATTGGGCTGTAGTTTTCGACGCGTTCTTTGTCCCCTTTCTTGTAAACAAATGTTAATAGCATGATTCCTACTGGAGGGTTTTTCTCTCTTCCTCAGGCACATCGAGAATAAATTAGCAAGCCCCTGTTCATCTTTTCACTTCCCATTTAAACATCTCTGCTGTGAGTCCATCTTCTCCTGGAAATTTTCCGTTCTTCATCCCTCGAAGTACTTTATCCACTTCTTTCATTACATCTGGAACATCTACATCATTTTCTTCTGAATCTTCATTTCCTAGTTCTTCTGATATATATATATATATATATATATATATATATATATATATATATATAGAGAGAGAGAGAGAGAGAGAGACTAGGCTGTATATATATATATACATTACAGTACATTGTCATACTCTAACACACTAATCGTGAATCAAGCATCAAGATACTTTTTTCCGCAACTACACCAATTGGGTCAATGCTCTATTTTGGCAAACTCAGAAAGGTTGAATAGATGGGTATAGGCCTATACTGCGTTATATAAATACGTTTTTTCGTCGTCTTGACGATTAAGATTACGTTTATTCTAAACGTTGGTTTCAACCTTTTTTTCAGCAATTATTCAACGTTGAACAGGCAGACATTTTGATACATAGATAACGTTAAAGTAACGTTTCGGTAAAAGCGTTTTATTTACGTTTTTCATCATATGTATGCTACTGTGACGTGCTACCTCTACGACTTGTCCCAGAACCTAATGTACATGTATGCAAATTTTGAAAAAAAAATCAATGAAAGGAGGAAAATAATAGACATACAATTATTCATTTTTATAAAATAGGCTGGCGACACTGGAAACTATAGTGCATAGAGAACGGGGATATTTACAGTAATCTTCTATTGTGTCGAATAATGTTTATGTCAAGTTTGGCACTGACATGTCTAACTTAGTGGAAGAAATTTGCAAAAATATATTTTAAAGGAAATATGTGGCAACACTGACAACGCCGGCTAAACGAACTGCCTATACGATCTATCCAGCACCTTAAACACATGTATTCAATATATAAATATGTGTGTGTACAAATCATATAAGCCTTTGTTAAACACTTTTATGGTTATACTGTCCCTAACTGAATAAGGTATGATCAATCATAAGCAGTAAAACCTTATACTATGAAAGGAAAATAAATTTCGAAACAAATCCCAACAAAACCAAACAACGAACAAGATTAACATTCGCATTCCTCTCTGCTTTTCCATAAAAGCTTTTAAATTCCGGAAGGACTTCCATTTATTTCATTCGTATTCATAACAGTCGTCTGTGAAAAATGAGAGAATTTTGACAGGACGCTGTACGTTATCTGGCAAGAAAGAAGTAGTAGTATGATCCGTAATGCGACAAAAGCTCTTGTGGGTCAGTGTATGGCAACGAAGTACTCGTATTACAATAAATATATTCTTATTATTCTGAAATATGGGACAACCTGCTTGAGAGAAATGGCATGTATTGTACGCTTGCCAAATACGAGAATTGGGGACGTTGAATAGATCGTTTTATTTTCCCCTATCTCTTAGCATTGATAACTACAAAACTTACTAAATAAGGAAATGTCTGAAAACAATGTCGCTGTTGTACGTTTGATCGATACGTCAGTACAAACAATTTACATTTTTTCCTAAGGAAAATAAGAGAAGAACGAAGTGCGACAAAATAATTTTTGATCTGAGCACTACATCGTTGTTTACAGCTCTTCAAAATTTCATGATTAAGAATATTTACCGTACCAGTAACAAAATCACAGAACTAAAATTCTCATGCGTAGCGTTCCATTGCTTGCATTGGAAAATCATTTCTTTGTAAGCAAAATATTTATTTATATAACAATAATGGAGTAGTATTCAATGTTTACATTGATTTAAATAGGTTCCAGATATTGAGTTCCTACGTTCCACAGTATGTCTTAACAAGCTTTTGCTGAAACGCTGCAAAGAAAATTTTCAATCAATGTATTTCAAGATTTTAAGGAAAGAAAATGGGGATGTCTATTTTAAAAAGATAAACTTGCACTCCTACCAAGTACTAAACAAGTACAGCTAACCGCTAGTCCAAATTGCAAATAATTTGCAAGTTATAGCAGTTTTTAAAACATCAAATAAATGGGAGTAAATGGAAGCGAGTAGTATAATGGGGGAATAATCGGACAAAACGGATAACTCCAAAAGTTCTGTCTGTTTTTGAAGATTTACTAATACTATATTGCTTAAATTTAGGTCCGTTGCCATCCTACAATTAGCCTGATATACCTCAAATATCAGACCATTTTTTATTTCTTTATAATACTTCAGTTTAACCATGAAATAATCGGAAAAAATTGGCAGATACTTTTTTGTTTAACTGCAGACTTAGCTTCCTCCATTCTGTGCCCTCTCCTCCTAGATTCCAATAACTACATGTCTGAATACAGTAATCCAACAATTTCCACTGATTTTATAAATTAAACCATGCACTGACTGCGTTAATTCAATTTTCTTAAAGGTGGCTTTTCTGTACACACTCACCGCCTATGGTGCATTAAATGTTGCAGAAATTAGCATTTTACCTTACATTATAGTAATAACTATGATTTATACAGTAGTCGACGATAATAATATGATAAATAATCAATGATCAATATGGTACCACTTTTTTGTCCATACAGTGTATACTATATACATTAGTTAATAGTATCAAACATGAAATACTCAATAATCAATTTCCTATCAAGTTTTCAGTCATTTGATGTACATATTGCCTTCAACATCTTATATTTTCATT
>JAGDQP010032348.1:0-21377 GCA_022664845.1 Lepisma saccharinum | reverse complement strand
TCTTCTGGTGAAAGTGATTAAAACCTTGGGAAACTTCACTCAAGATGACCTACAGGACTGAGCTCGCAGCAATATTTATCAGAATTCCTACGTTATCAACATTGTAGGCGAAACATGAGTTCTTGTTTCACTTACTGTCAATACGAAGGGAAATTTTTGAACTATGGGATTTTAGCTGTAATTAAAATACTATTATGCTATTTTATATGTTTATTTATTTCTTCTTTTGTAAGCGATGCATACCATTTTCTTTCGTCATACAACCACACAGAAATGTCCAAAAGCAAGCAATAAGATATAGCATCAACATAATTTTACTAAGTTTGTTACTCCAGACTTTAACTTATCCTTTAAAGTGTGAATTCTCTGCTCTAACCATGTGTAATTCAACTTCTGTGCTTTTGCCTTGTTACCTACTTTCAACAAATAACATTAGATTTCCAGCTCCCAACATCATCATTCCCTTGCTGCTCTTTCTTCAACAACTTTAACAATGTAACTATTTTGGAATACCCTGGAGGTAAACTTCTGTTAATCCCTGGACTTAATTTGTTGTTCTTGCTCCATCAATGTCGAAATGATTCCACACTACATTGAAATAAGTCACTTAACAATTACAGCAATGGAATTAGAAATATCTACATTCAAAAGTAAAATTGCATAATTTACTAACAAGAAACAGTCAATGAGATCATATTGAAACCTACCTTCAAATGATGCTAGGAAAATCTACATTCTATAGAGAGGTAGTGGACGAAAAATTAGTTGTCCATATTAAATGCGTGGTACCGAAATAGGAGCCGCAACATTGATGCGAAGTGTACAAAAAGTGTATTGTTTATCATGCAATCTTCAGAAGTCACTTCTGCTTCACTTTCGTCCTGAAATGACACACTACCGAGATGTAGCGCCACCTCCCTCACCACAGAACTCCTCGCCAGGGACGTATTTAGGGATCTGTACCCCCAAATTTAGTTTTTAAAAAAACAGACAAGATAATGTGGATTTTATAAATCTATAACCATCACATAGCATAGTGTTATAGATAATAATATTATTGTGTAAAATATTGAAGAAATACACACAGGTGAACAAACAGAAAAATTTGAAATCCATATACGACACAACCGTAGATACCCGAACCTAGCAAGGTTGAGGTCGAAATATCAAGAAAGAAATTTAAAAAAAAACTTGGAAAAATCAGAAGTTGACAATATCCCAGCCGAACTAATCGAAGCGGGAGGAACGGCACTAGTCAATGAGGAGAAAGGAGGAGCTTTAAAAGGAATGGAAAGCCTCAGTAATAGTTCCAATTTATAAAAAAGGCTATAAATCTGGCTGTAATAGTTATTGCGAAATCTCTTACTCTGAACAGGTTCCAAAGTCTTATCCTGCTAACACACCTAAGTGTATGTACACAGATGAAATAATCGGAGATCACCAATGTGGATTCGATCTACGTTGGACCAGATTTTCGCCTTGAGACAAATATTGGAGAAGAAAATTCGGAATACAATGGAACGGTTCACCAGTTGTTCGTATATTTCAAGAAAGTTTATGCTTCTACCGAAAGGGGAAAACTGTACAATAGGCTGGTATGATTTGGAATACCGATAAAGCTTATTCATCTCCTGTGGTACAGATGTGTCTGAGCGCACCGTTGTCTTAGGAAATACTTGCAATGAGATTGGTCTACAGTTTAACGTAGGGAGAAACAAAATACAAGATAGCAATCCGGAATACAGAGAATGAAGGAAATAGAGACATAATAATTATGAATTGAGATCATAGAGAAAGTAAATACATTTAAATACAAGCATATGTAACAAGGAAGTAAGAGGTCATGATGGAAGAAATTAAAAGTCTCTTAGCATCATGCAACTCATGTTTCTATTCAGTCCATAAACTCTTACCCTTGCTATTAATGCACTGTTAAAAAATTTGGGAAATTGTCTTGATCCATTCAATAATGTTTGAGGTACTGCCAGTATTTGCAGTAATCTTAAAAAGAATACACCGAGAGATTTCTTGTGTGGTACTTCAAGTTCTCAATTTCCAGTTTGTGTGATGTTCGCACATGCGCAGAAAAAGAAAACGGTTTCCTATCGTAACCAAACATGTAATTCTGATCAAGTGTCTGCTGCCGTCATTTAGAATTTTGAATTTCTTTTAAGGCTTTTAGGCATCTGAAGCTCAGACCGGGATAAGGTGAGAAGAGGATGTTGGAAGGTAGGCGACCAGGGCCTATTTTGTAGTTTTGTTGGTACCATCCCAGCATTTACCTGATATCACTGATTAAAAACCCTGAAAAAAAACCTCAGTCATGATGGCCGTGTATTTGAATCGATCCCAGGACTTCCCGAATGCTAAGCCAACGCTCTAACACTGAGCCACGGCCTCTTGGTTGCCGCCATTTAGATCACGCACTTTAGTAGAAATGGGAGATATTGTCAGTGAATGGAAATTGCTATCCCTAATCGACAAATATAAGAAGTGATTAAAACATGCGGTAAGTCGTGGAAGTAACTTTGTTTGTTTTCGGGTTTGGGGCAACGTATTTTTGATCCTCCATACTATTTCCGTCTAATTAGAGCTACCCCCATTCGAATATTCGATCTGAACTAGAAATATTTGAATAATTAATTTCTAGTTTTCTTATTTTTTCTGTCGGTTTTGTTACTACTAGTGCTTACCTTAATTGCATTATTTCTTATAATTGAAGTAATACAACACAATTTTTATTAGTAATTTTATATTTTTATTGATACTATTTGCACCACAGATGTGTTCAAATTATTAGACTTGGTATTCATTTTTTCCTAAATTTAATATTTTGTACAAAATTGCATCGGGATATGTTTTAAATTAATTCTAATTACTGTTATTGAATTCCTTGCTCATTTTATTACATGTCACATATGTCTTTCAGCATGTATAACTGCTAGCTTGTTAGAAGGGCACCCCATCATGCCTAAGGTGAATGAGTTGTCACCAAATCAGGTGGGAGTATTTGCTCTTGAAGAACGTTTAATGTGTATCTTATTGCATTATTCCCTCTCTATGGTAGAAAGTCTCCCAGGTCCGAAAATATACATTATATCCCAAACCATGATTGACAGCTGGATGATTTACACATTGCAACATCTTCCCAGGTCAACACCGAACATATCCTCAACATTCATCAGATGGAGTGCAGTATATTTTCTCCTATTCATTAGATCAATGTTTTAGTCCTTATGCCTACTGGAAACGCTTCTTTGCATAGTTGAAGTATCCGAGACCATCTAGTGACTTCTTTACTCTGTATGGAGTATTTTCTCCTTTTTCTTCCTTGGTTGGTGTGACTTTTTGCCCCCTAAACAAAGGGTATCTGTAACACTCCCAGGATGAAAACTGCACCATGACCAGCCACATTTATTCCTAAGTCTTTAAAAGTGGCTTTTCTCTTCCTCAGCGCCAAAGATTTGAGTTTTTTTTTAATGCTTGTAGGAGAACACCTCGCGTTTTCGCTCACTCCCTCTAACTCTGCTTGGTTGATTTCTTTCTTCCTCTCTTATCGCAACACAGATTTTACGTACTGTACATATTTTACACAGATTTTACATGCAATTGCTCTACAAGAAATTAGTCTGTGTACATATCTTCCTTCCTCCAGAAGACCTTTCACTACACTAAGTTGAAACGGGAAAAGTCTCTAGGCTTTCCCATTATGTCGAAATTACCGCACTTTATAGAAAAAATATAAATATACAAACAAACACGTTAAAATCACGTAAAAATGATCAACTGCAACTGTGTAACGTTATGAATATCGTATGCTCATACAACTCTAAGGAACAGTGTGTTAGTTACACTACTAACTCATTGCCGCAAAAGACACAATAGTTATAGTAAAACTCAAGCATGATCTGCAGAACTCCCCTCCAGTGCTGCCATCTGCGGTTCAAGACTGACACAAGTACTCAAGTTGTAATGTACACAAGTGCAGGATAAAATATTAGTAGCCTTCCTAATCCGATACCAAAAACAAACTTTAAAATTTTCTGAAGTGAGTTTAAGAATTTGAACACATTTGTACTTCCAATGAGTACTATTATTAGTAGCCTTGTTAACGTTAATATTACTACTGCTCTCATTATAATATTGAGAACCTCAGCCTTATGTCTCCGCTTTGTTCTCATTCTCACGTCCGGTTTGCTCTCATCCTTTCAAAACTCACTCACGCCTCTACGCTTTGACCTCACCTTCAATCACTAATATTCTCAAATTCAAACATTATATATATCTCGGATTTACCCAAAGTTTCAAATTATTCAACCATGTTTCAATTTGCTGATGACGTGCAATTACAATCTTCATACCTGCCAGATGAAAAATTTCGTACCACAGAGTTGCTTAATTTAGACCTGAGTAGAATATTTAGCTGGTGTGCGACAAATTGGCTAGTGTTGAACCTCAGTAAATCTATGTATACTGTTATTGGTTCCCGCAAAAATGTACAGTATTTAAATGCACGTGACATTAATATTAAAATAGATAAGCTGAATGTTGATTACTCGGACTCGGTTATAGACTTTCATCTACATATTGCTAAGCAAAAGAAGTAACGCGTGTGGTGTGCTTAGATGTTTCTATGGATAGCGTGAATATTTATCTCCGAAGATAAAATTGCTACAAATTCAGGTTCTAGTTTTACCACTTTTTTTTTATTATTGCGATATGGTTTATGGCAGCAAGATTACAAAAACTATTAGCAACAAAATTCTAAAGATCCAAAACGGATGCATGAGATTTATTTTTGGTGTAAGCACATATGAACATATACTACCTGTTTTGAACCAGAACAAACTATGTCACACAGAAGAAAACTACGTGCTTGTAATACACTATATAATATCTCAACCAAGGGCAAGCCACAATACTTATATGAGCTATTTTAGTAGATAAAATTTGGCCACTCATCTAACACTAGGAAAAGTGATAAATTGTCTCTCCTTGAATGTTCCACATCTGCATACCAATCTTCATTTTCCTACTTTGGAACGATAAGCTTTGGAACGAGCTCCTCAGTAATACTGTAAATTCATGTAACATTGTACAATTCAAACGTAAATTAACAATTATATCTTATACAACAGTGTGAACGCAATCGCACTACTGATCTCACCATTTCCCTTCTTTATTGTTATCTTTCTCTTTTCTCTACTTTTATATTTTCTTATTTTGTATGTTTTATTTGTAATCCTAGGTTAGGTGTGTACTTTGTAATTGTAATAATAGTAATGCGGAATACGCTCAAGCACTGCAAATGATGTCGATAAAAGTTATTCCATTACTACGTTATTCCGTAAGTGCATTTTTCCTTTTGTTATACAGTTTATGGGTGTAATTCTACTGGCACGGGTTAGGTGGTAGAACAGCTTCAGCTGAATCTCTCCAACGAAAATAAACAATGTTTGAATTGAATTGAACACCTGTTATTCAGTTCAGTAACTCGTGATTTTTACAAAACTGGGAACTTGATCATGGACAATTTTACAGAACGAATATTATTTACGTTTAAATTGTATGGTGTGTTTTCTTTATATTATTAGAATCTGTTTGATTGTTAACTAATGGGCATTAAGATTTAAAATGTAAGGGACCCTGGTAAAAAATGCATACCTGTGGTAGTGTTGAACGTAGCTGAATCTGTAGTTGACCCCCGTAGATGTTCAAGTAATGTGACAATTCTTTATACAGTCTATTGAAAATGATTAGACGTCTTCCATAATATATTTTATGTATATGTTGCCCAGTATAGTTTAATGCAATTATTTTCGAAACTTGTGAATATACTTGCAAAATATGGGTTAACTGTTCGCTTGTAAGTTCTAATGGGACTGTGAATAGAAGGGCCATTATTTTACTCCTGTTGTCGAAATCTCTTGGTAATTCATACTATATTCCATTTTCACGATATAAAAATACACTGCTACATGGTTCAACTACGCGCTCAAGTAGTGTCTGCGATACTAGCTTAAGGTATAAACATGTATAATAAGAGCAAATTTTAATAGCTTAGAGTTGCCCAGGTTGTAATTTGAATTGTTCAGAAATAGCTTCGTGAACTAATAAGCAATTGGGTTCAAATCCCAAAGAGTGACAGTTTATGACCAAACTTTGTTGGCGCGCGAATCTTTGCGTCATTACTTAGTGTACACTAGATTGATACTCAATGGATAGAACTGATCTATATTTATTACTCGATATCACATGCCGAAATCACAACATTAACCACTTCACCCAGAACGATCTGAGCAAGTCTACTCCCTGCCACCCTCTCAGGTCGGACTGCCACAGATGGACTGGACTAAATTGTCAAACCCTCGGTTCAAATAATATATACACTATAGAGAATCAAAAATACGTTGCTGAACCCCCAAAACAAAGTTACTCCTACGTCTAATGCCATGGTTTATTCACTTTTCCATTTGTAAATCAGGGATTAAAAGTCCTCTTCATTGAGAATATGTTCCACTTCTGTGAAAGTAAGCGATCTAGATGGCGATAGCCAAACACTTGTCCAACATGACGGCTTTCTTATCGAAACAACATGTTCAATGCAAGTCAAGAATTTGCTGTCGTCATCTAGATCGCTTGCTTTCATAGAAATGGAACATATTCTCAATGAATGGGAATTCTGGTCCTTAATTGACAAATTAAGCCATGGCGTAAGTCATCGCAGTAATTTTGTTTGTTTCTGGGTTCGGGAAACCTATTTCTGATCCTTTACAGTTTTTCAATCTAGTGTTTCTTATGTGTGGCAAATTAGTTAAATAGGTAAGACGCTCGACTTCTAACTGAGGAATTCAAATCTCGATACAACCTTAATTTTTTTCTCTTGCTCCCAGTACCAAAATCAACACCGTGTATCGTGTTGACCTAACACAAAAAAGTGGTGGTCACCCTGGACACAGAAAAGTGTTGAATCAACACAGCTTTTTTTCTGTGTAATTACGACTCTCTTCTGATTCCTTCCAGTGATTTAAAAATCTATATTTTCCCTCAGTATCACACGTCAGATCTCATATACTAGCACACAGCTCCGTTCTCTCATTCACAGTTCAGTTACCCTCTCACAAGAAAGTAAAAATATGTATATATTTATCAAATAAGCAACTAATCGATTCTGGCTGTAACCTGGATTCACCACCAAAGTTAATTTCGAAAGAAATATGCAAAACAAGAAAATAGCTTCTGGAAAAAATAGCACGCGACTCGATGCTTCGTTTCCCCGCAAAGAGGAGATTACAAATGGAAAATATCTTACTTAAAAATATTCCTCAATACTTCGCAGTCAGTTTCATTGTTTTGTTAAATTTGGCTTTACTTCCAGCACAATTTCTACTTGTTCTAACTAGCTCGCCCCGATGAGCATCAACAATTTGCCCGCTATACTAAGCTAAGAGCTAAACATGGTAAATCTCAACCTCGGAAAAAAAATCTTACCATTAAGCGGGCTGATCCAAGGCCGATTTCCAATACTAAGAACTCTCTTCTTCATTATGGTGTCTATCTGCCTTCCAAAGTAAGGTATCTGATGAGTATGGAAGGGGTGAAGGTTGTACAATCTATACTTAACACAATGAAATGTGGGCAGCGCAGCAGCCACTTCTTCACCTAATTCATTCTGATAATACCGACATTTGGAATTGGCTTTATTTCAAATAAGTACGAGCTGGATTTTTGGACAACTACTAAACGTAATATTTTTCTCTTCTTTGTTTGTTTATTGATTTATTTATTTTTCTTTGAGAAATCTGTTTTATAAAAGAAAACAAATAACGACTATACAAACATGTAGTGAAACAAGATATATGCCGACTGGGATGACCTATGTCAACAACAGAATTAACCGAAATCTCTTTTTATATGCTGAAATAGGCTTGCATATCGTACTAAGTGCTCGTGTAAAGGCAATGAGCCTGGAACTTCTAACTGAGCATTGTGAATTTAGAAAACTGTGACATAAACTGAAGTAGACAAGTTAGTTAGCACTGCGATTATACTGACAATCGCAAAGGCTCCGATTGACAACACTGACAACTGGCACGTTTAGGGTCGGGAACGCCCACAGTATATTTCTGTTCTGTCGAATAATAGTTTTGTGCTACTACGTCTAACATAATGAAAGTAATTTGAATAATTCAATTTTAAAGAAAATAAGTTTGCAACACTGACCACTGGGGGGCTTGGGGGCGAAGACAATTAACACTGTTTCCCTATTGTGTCGAATAATGTTTGTGCCAATTATGATGCAGATAGGTCTTGAGAAATGAAAGAAACTTGAATAAATGTATTATTAAAATGGGTTGGCAACTCTGAATCACTGCACCAATCAAGACAGATTCGTAGCTCTGAACTAGTTTATCTATGACTTTTCCATTAATATTTCCACAACCTCTCTACATTTTGTCGTTCCTGAGATTTATTTTTAGAATACGGATGGACGGACTCAAGGACAGAGCGGTATTATAAGGTCCCTTCTTTGTGGTTTCGCGATTAAGATACGTAAAAAGCGTATTATAATAACTTACCATACACTTGGAGTTGAATACCTGTTTTACTTTTATTACTAACTGTTAAACTAGAAACAGTTCAAAAAAAAAAGAAAAAGAAATGTCTAAGCCAGAAAAACAGTATCTTTTATCGTACAAGAAGAAAACCACACACTTCAAATTGATTTCTCTGTCGGATGAAATTTTGCAAGCCTGGAACGTAAAGTTGTTCTAAATATTTGCAGTGTTTTGTGAAGTGTTAGTAGCAGAATCCTCGTCGACTGAAAGCATATTCTAACGCAAAGCTAAACAGTACTGGTGACAAGGCATCACTTTGTTTCAATCCGCGGTGAATTTAGAAACTATCTGACATATCTGTACTCTGCTTGTGGGGTCGCTGAGACATATCCTCACTATTTGAACAAGTTTTTTTTTCGGAATTCCAAATCGTATCAGTATACTGTATAACTTTTCCCTTTTGATAGAATCATAAGATTTCTTAAAAGTCAGTGAATAGCTGGTGAACAGTTCTGTTGTATTCCCATTTCTTCTCCAAGATTTGTCTCAAGGCCAAAGTGGATATATTTCTTCTGAATCCACATTGGTGATCTCCAATTATTTCATTTACGTATACGCTTAGGCGAGTTAGCAGTATATTACTCAATACCTTGTAACATGTTGGGAGTAAAGAGATTCCGCGGTAATTATTACAGTCCGATTTATCACCCTTTTATAAACCTAAACTATTATTGAGATTTTCCATTCCTTTGCAAGCTTCTCCTTTCTCCATATAGCACTAATCAAATTCCTTGATTAGTGGCGTTCCTCTCGCCTTAATTAATTTGGCTGGGACATTGTCTAGTCCCGGTGATTTGAAATTTTTTAGTAGCTTTATCAACATTTCTATCTCGGTCTCGCTTGGTTCGCGTATCTACGGTTCTGCGATTTTCCTCTTTGTTCTACACTGCCTACATTAAAAACTTTGTCGAAATAACTTTTCCACACATCGATAAATTTAGCCCGATCCGTCTGAAGATCTCCACGTTCATTTTACCTTTATTACTTAGCTATCGTTGCCTTGCTTGTTTTCGTTCCTCATGAAGCTTAATGCAATCTTCATCAAACCCAGACTCGTTTCGCTGCTGTTTATTTTCACCTACAATATGTTGTTTCACTACGCCCTTCACTATATCACATCTCCCACATCTTACTTACATCAATTTCATTATTAATGGCATCTATATTGTTAAACCTGGACTGAAGAAATAACCTGATTTTACAGCTATTTAGGTGTAATAACGTGGTAGTTTATTTGATCTTGTGCGGCTTCCTGAGCAGAGTCATCTTGAAATCTTACAACTTAGACAATCGGACATGATGGGGAAGCAAGCTAATGTACAAAATAGGACTCACGATTTGTATCGAGATTCTAGCATAGTAGGTATTTTCTAAAACAATCGAGAATGTTTTTTTTTTATAACGATTGGTTTGGAAATATTCAAAACTATTGTGCAATGCTTGTATAACTTATGAAAACAGAAATTACATTTTTCATGTATCTTTTACAGTAACTTGTTTATTGCAACCCTAAATTCCATATTATTATCACTGTTGTCAAAGCTTCTGCAATCGCAGAGAATATAGGTTTATATTAATTGTTTTCGATATGTGTAATAAAATTTCCTATTGATTTAAACAGCTTTCCCATTTTTGGATAAAACGGGGGAAACCGACTTTTCTGAGAAAATCAATTTCCAGAAAAAAATGAAAACATCAATGAAAGATTTAACTATAATATATACCTGTATAGTAAAAGAATGACAGTTTCATGGGAGTAAATAAACAAGTTACAATTAACAAGTTAATGCTTTTAATTCAGTACAAATACATACAATACACTTGTCATGCCCCAACACAGGTATATGTAAAGTAAAGAAATACATAGAAGGGTAGATATAGTTAGTTTGAAAACACTGTACTTCTAATACAAAAGCAAACCTAACGAATTAAAATACAAGCAGTATTCTGCAGGGAATTCTAGATTAATATCTTTTATACGATTACTTTATATCCAGAGGACAAGTCTTAGCTACATTCTAATCGAATATTTAGTCTTCACGTATATCTATCTAGTAGTTAGTATAGAACACTGGAAGATACATTACAACTCAACAAAATTGTATACAATGAATCCACTAATCATGAGAAAAAGTATGGTCAAAACGGTGTTTTCTACCATATCAGTACTTACATTTATTACATTGGAACTCATTTGTGGCATGGAACTATTGTACAATGTTCGTGCAACCACATGTTACAGATTATACACCTGATCCATGCCACTTTTGGACCTTTTGGATCGTAATAACATCGGTCGCATATACAGCAATAATCACTAGAGGGAACATCCTGTTTGTTATTTAGATATATGAATGCTTTACAGCTGATATCTTTGGAAGTTTCTTCAATTTGAAATCAGAACTTCCTCCAGAAGAGGAAGAGAACATTGTTGCCACTAGGGCTGTCAATATTCGGATAATTTATATCCGATGTTTCAGATTAAATAGTCAGACCTCACCTGCATGGCATCGTGAAGACGTACAAGTTGAGCAAGTGGGTACCCCACACACTGTCGTAAATCAACAAGGAACAATGAGTGACAGCCTGTTTGTCGCTGATTTGTCAGAACCACTCGAATCATAGTATCTACCCATACTCGATCAAGTGCTCATAGTGACGAAAAGTGGGTCCTGTATGAGACACCGAAGCATGTCAGACGTTGGTTGTCACCGCTAGGCCCTGTGCCTGACACCATAAGACAACCTCTACACTCACGAAAGATCTTGCACTACAAGCTGCTACCGCCAGGCCAAACCCTCACTGCATATCTGTACTCGCAGCATTTGGAACATGTGCAACAAGCACTGCAGCAGAAGGAGTCAGCATTGGTGTACTGTTCCTTGACGACAATACCAGGCTACATGTGGGGCAGGTGGCCAGGGACACCATACAGCGACTTGACTGGTAGATACTGTGCCATCCACCATTCTCCCTAGACCTTTCACCAACAGATTATCACCTCATTTATTGTATCTTCATGGTAAATCCTTCGCCAATGAGGCACACTTTCGACATGCACTAACGGTCTTCTTTGCGTCGATCCCCTTCTCAGTTTTACCGCCAGGGCATTGCCAAGCTGCAGATACGTTGGAAAAAGTGCTGGGTGCCGATGGAAAGTACTTTGAGGGCTAATGGTAAGTAACATTTTCGATATACCTTTCTGTTTCTGACTATAAAAAACAACAAGAAATGTTATCGTTACCTTGTACATCGGCTTTAAGTCTGGACCCATGAATAGCTACTTACTTGGATATTGTGGATTCGCATGAATCGTTGGCATATGTTGATCACGTGAGGTGTGGCGTTATCTTTCATGAATAAAGCTGTTTTTTATTTAAATTTCCTCAGTTTTGAAACAACGTGGCACCAAGGTCTCATTAACGTACAATCTTCCAGTTAAAAGGGTTCCTCGCTCCAACCCCTTAATTTTTAACATTTTAAAAAATATTTAAAAAACTCAGCGTACTATCAAAAATGTAAGTTCATAGCGCACTAGAACTTATAAATTACTATGAAATACAATGGACATCAATCTCGAGATCTTGTCCATTGATGAGTGATACGTTTTCAAATGTTATGACGTCATTTTTTGATTGAAGGCTGAGCACCCACCAATCGACAAGATTTCGAGATCGCTGTCCATTGTATTTCATAGTAATTTGTAAATTCTAGTTCTCTATGAACTTACATTTTCGATAGTACTCCTAGTTTTCTTTTATATTTTGAAAAATGTTAAAAATGGGGGGTTGGATCCGAGGAGCCCTCTTAAGGATCTATCTCGAACGATAACGAAAACAGTTGTAGGATTCAATCTTATGTCTCCCCAGACCATTACAGATCCTCCCCTATACGTAGCGTTAGGTTGAACTACACATGGATCAAATCGTTCTCCTTGTCTCCCGGTGTGAATCAGATGTGTTGACGACCATCTGAGTAGCGTAAACAGAATGGATATTGTCGTTTGCAAATTCCATCCATCTTTATTACACTTGTTTTCTTGTCCATATCCAGTTTGGCAGATCGTCGTGATCTTTAACAAGCCTCTGTGAGTCTGTTAGTGGCCGTTTGGTTGCTAATTCATTCGCCAGCAACATGCAGTAGGTCTACCTGAAGTTAAAGAGTATTTATTATCTAGGTGGTTTACCAAGCAAGAAACGGTCCTGCACTGCGGTTACTATGTTGACCTGTTCCAGGGTGTTTGTCAACATTTCTATTATCCGGACAACTTTCCCCAGTTTTCGAATGGTACTTTCAGCGAACCCCAGTGGCCATGCAACATAGAGCTAAAAGTGAAGTACTTGAAGCAGAATAACGTCACGATTGATTTTATTTGTCTTCAGCTGCTTTTCTCGCTCCTTTGCGTCTTGTTTGGGTGCTCAGGATCAACCATAATGTCTAAGCGTCTCTGCTCGCGCAAAAGAAATCATTTGCGTTTCTTTGAGTCTTCGGATGACCTACACAAATGACAAAACAACTATGGAGGGTAATACCATCTAGTTTGTAACACAGAAGCCTTACATAGCTATGGCAATGTTCCGTTTGTATTAATACATATTTTTTTTTTTTTCACGCTCAGTCCGTCCCTCTGTGGCCAAGAGATACATTTCAGGAACCATGTGTAGAGAGGTAGCTAAAGTGTCGTTGGAAATGCCTTGACTAGACTAGCTTAGACCCTTCAGAATCAGTTCCAAGTGGATCAGTGTTGCCAACATTTTATAAATTTCATTCAAGTTGTTTCCATTCCAATATACTTATCTGCACCAGAATTTGCATAAATATTACGCGACAAGATAGAAAAATACCATGAATGTCCCCGTCCCCAAACACCCCAAATATCAGTATAGTCAACTAAGGATGGCCAAACGGATCCGGATATCGGATATGTTTCGAATATCCGAACTAGCACATGTTTAATACTAGCGCATATTTCTACAAGCAGAAAGTAATTTATAAATGTCTTTATTTTTTAGATGATCCTGATAATATATCTGAATGGAATTGATCTTCTTTACTGATTCAGGGTTTTTCTCAAGTTGTTCACTGAAAGTTTTACACGTTATATTAAACGTTGACCAGGGCCTTTCATAATTTACCGGTATCGCAGTTTAAGATACATTATAATAACGAAGTCCAAGGGATCTTTGAATCTACGACCGAAATCGCACGAATCCATTGAACCGGATATCCGAAACCCCGAAGAACCGAGTTTCGGATCCGGATCTGAACATCCCTACTCAACCGTTTTCGCATTTCATCAAGATGTTGCTGAAATGCATTTTCGCAGCTGGCTGCTACCCCATCCTCAAAAACTGCGATATTCTTTGTTAACTGACTCCACGTGAAGTCGGCGAAGCTACAGCAACTGTGTTTTCATTATCAGAAAAGGCCCAAACAGTTACTGATTAGAGCGGACCCAGGTGTCTCAGTAGTTATAGTGCTCACCTCTTGTCCTTTGGTTTACAGTACAGTATTCTGTAATATGAATCATCAACGTTTTCTTAATTATGTCAATCTTTTTTGTGTGTGGTTTAGAGTCCTGCAAACCCAGGCCCGCAACAGTCCGGTCGGCCCTGCAAACCACTACTTTTTTTTATTATTTGCTCAGTTTCCGGGCTTTTAGGCCAATTACCTAAAAGAAAAAATCGGCCAGGTATCATCATAGCAAATATTTTATTTCTTTATTTTGATAGTTACAGTTTTATTAGTGACAAAGACAAGACAAAGAACTAGGACGAGGAGGGGTAGAACATGAAAACAGACATAAACTACACTACAAACATAACAACAAAAACGAAATAACATAAATAACAAGGGGCTTGAGTATATGTTCCTATTCTAACCGTTTCCTATAAAAACCCTTTCCAAGATAACTACCTATACTAGGTTATATTTAGTGCTGTGTAACTAAGTTTAACTATAATGACTGTTATTATGAATCTTATTTAGACGAACACAGCTTTTTATTTATTTGTACTGTTATTTATATATAATTGTGAATGATAATTCAATGAGTGGTAAAGCATCCCTGGAAGAATCCAACCTGCAGGTGACACGACGGTTCCCCAAAGCACTCACCGCCCCCTCCGGGACGGAGAATCTATACCGCCAGTTACTTCGTATCATTGTCCTAATACTAATTATGCATGATTAGATTGTGATGGTACCAATTTCCGGCGTTTCACCCGCTTGCGGCGCGTCGGAGACTCAGAGTATACTCAATGCTCCGCCGTGACACCTTTTCCGACCGCAGGTTCCGTGCCCGAGTTTCATAATTAATAAATTGTTAATAAATTCTTCTTCAAATCAGAGTAATAGGAATAAAATATATGAAATGAAATTTGAAAACTTTTAAAATTGAAAAATTTTAGAGAATTCAGAAAATAGAAGAGAGAAGAGTATTCAAGTGCCACCTGTGTGAGTTCTTCAAAGTTGTTTGCGAATATTAATAAAAAAAACATAAGTAAGACGAAAATCATAAGTAGATGGGATGACCAACAAGAAAAGGAAGAAAGTAGAAGAAAGGAAATGTAAGGGATAGGATAGAATCAGTTCTTTATATAGTTTCCATCCATCAAGTTTCCTTCTGAATGAATTCTCTTTTTGTTCGTAGGATGAAGTTATCAAGGTTCTGTGCATTCCTGTTCACTTGTATGAACTCTCATGTGTGAATTCTCGAGGTTCCCCTGTGTGAGATTATTGGTCCGATGAAGATGTCCAGATTCTACGCATTCCTCTTCACGTGTATGAATTCTCGTAATTCCTCTGTGTGAGATTAGTATGAATAAATTGATGATACCCTTATAGAGTACACAACACTGAGATTATCCATTAACATTGATCCTCTATGATATCACACACGGTTCACTACACACTCACGCAACACGAACACGCAGCCCCTCCTCCACACAGTCGTATCCGGATTCCGAATCTGCTGGATTCCAGCAGTCTATTCAATCAGATTTAGTTCACGGGCGTGGTGTTGGCTCTCCAACTCCAGTCTCACTTACACACTACAGTTCAGACACTTCCAGCAGCTCATTGCCAGTTTCCCGGCACAGGAGTTCCCACTGCTGCTGGAACACATTCATCCCACACTCGGTCATCACTTAAACATTCCTTCTAAAGTCGAGTTCATGTCTTTTAGCCGAGGTGTATTCAGTAATATTGTTTAGTATACTTAAGTAGTCGCCATTTTGTAGAATTTCATGTATCGGTATTTGCCGGATAGAGCGTCTTTCCTCAATGAAGGTGTTTCGTTCCTGCAAGGGACACTAGAGCACCGCGTGGTCCGAGTATCGATTTCTCCATGCTATCAATTAGGGTCAGTCAGTAATCCAAATTCGTAAAATTTGCCCGTAAGAAAAGTGCACACCACTACTATTAAAATGAAGGAAAAATATTTGCTATGATAATACCCGGCCGATGTTTTCTGTTAGGTAATTGGCCTAAAAGCCCGGGAAACTGAGCAGAAAAGAAAAAAGAAAGAAAGAACTAAACGGGGTAGTGGTCTGCACGGGCCTGGGTTTACAGGACTCTAGTGTGGTTTGAGATTGCCAACATTTCATTGCTTATCCCTCTTGTAAAAATACACTATATTATACTCTTGCAAGATTAAAAGATTTACATTTGTACCCATTTGCTGCCGACCGGGTAACCATGTGGTCTAACAAGGGAACTTTCCATACGTGACAGTGGAGTTCGCAAATCAAACCAAGCTCAAATGAAAGCACATCATAGGAAACCTAAGGGTGCCAAATCTTAGTCCTGAATTCGAAGTCGTTCTAGAGATATGAGGTCACAACGGTACTTAACGAACCTATATTTTAAATATGACTCAGTCCTTACAAAGCTTATAACTCGGAAAGTATTTGAGGTAGGCCTTTCAAACAAAAAGTGAAGTAGAAATGCAATTGTTGAATTGATTATGATACTCGGGTAACCAGCGGAATCTAGTAAATATCTCTACAGGGTCAACTTCCAAAAATTGAAGCGAAAATGCATTGATTTTATTATGTTTACCCCTGAAGAGTTATTTCCTGAACGTCAATGGTTACCCAAGTATCATAATTAATTCAGCAATTACACTTCTTCTACCTAACTCTTTGTTTGACAGCTCTATGTCAAATACTTTCCGAATTATAAGCTTTGTAAGGTCTGAATCTTGTTTATAATATAGGTTCGTTAGGTACCATGGTGATCTCACATCTCTAGAACGACTTCGAACTCGGGACTAAGATTTGACACACTTAGGTTCTCTGTGATACACTTGCATTTTCGCTTGGTTTGATTCCCGAAATCTACTGTCGCGTAAGGAAGGTTCCCTTGTAAGGCATTAGGCCAGCGACTCTTAGGTTCGAATCCCGCCAGGCGCATAGATGCTTGTGGATTTTAACTAGGTGTACAAGGCCAAATCGTGACGGGCCGAAGTCAAAAGTTACTAGACTGGCCCATATAAAATAAAGATTTTTTTGCACCCAATTGCTATTCCCCTTTGTCTCTTTCTTTGTTCTGTTTAGATGCTTCGTTTCAGTTGCATTGTTTAAAAGACAGGGTAAAGAATGGATGCACTGGTGAAACGTAATTACGGAACATGTGACCCGTTAGTCCTCGGTTTGAGGAGATAACAACAAAAACACAAGACCAATACAGTTCTTACGGGTCAAGTTGTTCTGGCAGGATACCTAGTGCTTGCTATTACCGCTCATAAAATTCATTTTACCTTTTCCACGCAGTCACATTTGGTTTGTTATTCTCTGTTGTTATCTATTTTCCATTGTTGGTGTTTCGATATCGTTTGGTGCCATCAGTACTTCCAGACACCAATCTAAAAATTAATTTCGGAGGGGATCAATGGATTTGGAGGGTCCAACTCCAAGGTCGGTCTGGGTGTGGAGAGTACCCTAAATATAGATAATTACGCCTAAAATTATACTATTTATTGCATGGTCACCGGAATTTCGGGGTGAGGTTCCAGATACACCCCTAAACACATACGTCTAAGAGTACTTCCATATAGCTCAATATCATTGTTTCTCGGTATTTTGATATTGTTCGGTATTTCAATATTATTCGGCATTTCGGTATATGTCGGTGTTTTCGATATTTCGGTATCTCGGTATTTTCGGCATTTCGGCATCGTTTGGTATTTCGGTATATAGATTGTCCGTATCCAAAACATACAGAAAATCAGTATGAAAATCTCAATACCGAAAACCCCTAGTTTGTTGGCAAATTGTTTCTTGCGAATTGAGGCATTTTTTTTATTTATTATTATTTATTTTATTTATTTTTATTATTGTTATTTTTTTGCTTTGTTATTTTACATATTTTGGAAATTTGGGACCAGAACAGCCGGGGACGCAAGTGTTTTTTTCGGGATATTTGAAATACTAAAGGACAACTTTCAGGACACATGCAACGTATTAGTTTTCGGTATTTTGGCGGAGCAATAATTTTAGACTACCAAATGATATCTTCCTTTTTTTTAACTCTTCATTTTTGAGCGTTGAGTGGAAGGGAGGTACAGCAGGGTACAGCATGGAGAGAGAGAGAAAATAGCTGAGTTGTGTAAATATATGAATGGCAAGCCTAGTGCTTTTGAAGCCAATCCTTCACTAATATATTCGAGTGACAGAAAAGGAAAACAAATAATTGACAGCGCTTCCCTGTCTCTTCTACTCCCTTCCCCACCACCACCCGAACTCTATGCACACGTGTTCGTTGAATCCAAGTGCTATATATGCTGTAAACAATCGTTCTGGCGTTCAACCTTAAAACATTGCGTTGTAGAAAGGAAAAACAAAAACATCTGTTCAAATGACAGAAACATGAATTTTACGTGGGTACTTGTTATAGTCCTTTTTGGACATGAAAACAAATACACAAAACACCCAGATAAGTACACAACTATCTCTATGAAATATATTTTTCGAGTTTCGTATACATTGAATTGAATTGTATATATTTATGACCTTTTGTCACCTTCGACTCAGGCCTGGATGGGCTAGGCAGATGATGGGGAAAGTATTGGCCAGCCAGGGTTTTTCTTAATGTACCATCCCTGTAACGCAGTTTCAGATGCATCATAATAACGAAGTTCGAATACTGGGTCCTTGAATACCGATATCTGCGACCTAAATCGCACGGATCCATTGGACCGGATATCCGAACTCCGAAGATCCAGACATCCGGATATCTGAAACCAAGATCTGGATCCTTTTGGATTTGGATCTGGCCATCCCTATAGTCAACCTACTTTCCTCAAAACTCATTTTTTCAATTGCTTCCAATCAGTGGCGTAACTAAGGGCTCGGGGGCCCCCGCAGAAGCATGGAGTGGGGCCCCTTCTCCATGTTTCTATTGAAAAGACAATATAAAGCACTGGCCGATTATTGCAACTTTCAGGGAAGACTTGTTGATGCTACAAGAGGTCGCAGACATACATATAGATGCAAATACCTACTAGCAAATTGATTATTTCAAATATCTCTATTATTATATTCTTAACTGTATTTTTCACATTAGAGCGTATACGGAGATTATTTCCGATGTACAGACAACAGACACAATCACGGACGACTGGCGATCATATAGATACATTTACAATGGCTTGTGAAATTCATCACTATAAATAAGAAACCACGACTTACAGTGCTAAAAAGTCATACCTACATAGTTAACACAGAAAACGTTTATTTTGGTCATAAGAATAGGAATAATATATATATATATATATATATATATATAGTTCATTTAAGAAAATACCAATATGTGCTTGATAAATTCGGCCATTCCTTACTTGGGAGAGATACCAAACTATTTTGCGCCTCGCTGGTTTGTGCCTGGTTTGTTACTGTTAGATTTGTTTTCTTCAGCAGTCGGAAGCTACAGTTACTTCTGATGCGAAAAATGAGATTTAAGCCCTTGTACTTCAAAAAATGAAAGAACTATTAATTCACTTCCTAAAACCAATTTTTCGTATCAGAAGTAACTGTTTCCTATTCCTGAAGCAAACAAGTCCGAATAGTGATTTGAAATAGTTTGGTATCGTTTCCACGTAAGGAATAGCTGATACTGTAAAAGTTCAGACATGCACACTTTTGTATAATTTCTGGCTATAACCAGCTTCTGAATACAGAACTGAACTCTATATAGTTTCATACTGTATATGATTCCAAGAAATCAAACATCATAAAGATAAAAGCCATTTTATGTATGAGAGAAAGAAACAGAGAACACACAGAAACTAGAATGTCAGATACACAAGAAGCATTAAAAACTTATAAACGTTTTCTCTAAATCAACAAACGTTTTTAAAAATTATTTTTCTCCTAAGCAACCCGCCCTTTCTTATGCAGCTGGAAAAAAAGTACGCAGTCCTAGTAGGGCTTTCACACTTTAACATTTTCCAAATCGCCTTTGTTTCAAGGTTAGAAATCTGTTCACCACACTGCAAAGGTCAAGTTTGCGACACACTTCATTTTCAATACTTAGCAAAGCTAGCGCACTTAACCTAGACTGAGCTATGGTATTCCTTAAAAATGTTTTTATCAATTTTAGCTTTGAACAAGATCTCTGTGCAGTTGCTGATGTTACCGGTAAAGTTAAATACAGCTGAAGAGAAGTACATAAGTTAGGTAAACTACTTGCTAAGCAGGTGTTTTCAATAAACAAAAATTGTGCGAGATCTCTCACTGATACAAGTTCTTTCTTTTTAATTTCTGCACTTATAAGCGTTCTAAAGCACAGTAGCTGCTGAAACAGTTCATGAGATAAATCACAATCGTATTTGTCTACGAGTTTTGTAGCCTTCTGTTGTAGTTGTTCATCTGTAAGTTGCATCAGTTGTGTGGGGTTTAAGAATGAAAACAGCTCATTGAGGTTCCTGATGCTAATGAAGCGGCTGGTTAATTGCTGGATTATTATATCGAGAGCTTCATTAAATATTGTAACTTCGAATGATTTCAATGGGTCTTCAATTCTTTCATCACACGATAGCTCATCGTAAAATTTCTTTACGTGTTTTCGTCGTTTTGGAAGAAATTTTGCTTTAATGCCCCAGCTTTTCGCTAATTCATTAGCTTCTGTGGCAACACTTGGAAAATTATTCCTCAGTTCACACAGGTTGTTTGTTGTTGCTTCCAACATTTCTGAAGCTCTCTGAATGTCACAATCTGCACTTTGCAGCATTTTTGAAATAATATTTATATTCTGTAGTACCTTACACTGAAACACAAGCAGCAACACAAATTCGAAACTTTCTAGAATCATTTTTACATTCATCGCTTCTTCTCTTTCACTGTTCTTACTACTTTTCATCACAATACATGAGAGATACTGCATAACATTCTTGAAATTGCACTTTATTGCCAGTAAGGCATCAATCCGCGACGACCATCTTGATGGACATAATTTTTTCAACGTCAAATTAATACATTCGTCATTTTCTAGTGCAGTATCTTTAAACTTTTTCCATCTACTGTAGCTATAGAGCTACTAAAATACATATACACTCTTTCCAGTCTTTCATAGAATTGTTTTATTTGGATTATATTTCCAACAGAATCGTTGATAACTAAATTCAAATTGTGAGCAGCACAATGTATGTATTCTGCATTTGGAACATGCTTCTTTATGCGAGCTTGTAAACCATTATACTTGCCACACATGTTAGCAGCCCCGTCGTATCCTTGACCCCTGCACTTTTCCAGTTTTATA
>JAGDQP010032347.1:3177-21377 GCA_022664845.1 Lepisma saccharinum | reverse complement strand
GTCGTCCACCTTCCATCTGTTCGTCTAGCTATGTGAGCGGCCCATCTTCACTTCATCTTCTTCGCAGTCTTGATTGCATCCTCTACCTTTGTTTGTGCGCGAATCCATTCATTTCTCTTGATGTCCCTTATGGTTATTCTTAGCATGCGCCTCTCCATTGCTCTTTTGTGGCTCTCAATCTTTGAGTCGTTTGCGCATTCAATGTCCAAGTTTCGCAGCCGTACATCATTACAGGTAAGACACATTGATTATAAACTTTACGCTTCAGACACATTGGAAGTTTGCTTTTGAAAATAAAGTGTAGCCTTCCAAAAGAACTACACGCCATTTTACATCTTCTATTTATTTCATCAGTCAACTTTGCATTCGATGTTTTAAGCTGGCCTAGGTAAACATACTCATCAACTATGCCTATTGTCTCTCCGTTAATCTTCACTTCCTTCTTTGCAGCATGTTGGTTGTACATTACTTTTGTTTTACTTAAGTTCATTTTAAGGCCTATTTTCGAACTCTCGTTACTCAGTTCTTCCATTCTGGTTTGTAGTTCTTCTGCACTTGAAGCAAACAGGACTATATCATCAGCGAACCGTAGGTGATGAAGATATTCGCCATTAATTTTAATTCCAACTTCATCCCAGTTTAAATTCTGGAACACTCTCTCCAGGACCGCACAAAACAGTTTTGGAGAAATTGAATCTCCTTGCCTTACCCCTTTTCCAACTTCCAACTTGAGGGTATTTCTCTCTTCCTTAGGCACATCGAGAATAATTTAGCAACTTCCTCTTTCATTTTTTCACATCCCCATTTAAACATCTCTGCTGTGAGTCCATCTTCTCCTGGTGATTTTCCGTTCTTCATCCCTCGAAGTACTTTATCCACTTCTTCTTTCATTACGTCTGGGACATCAACAGAAGATTCTTCTGAATCTTCATTTCCTAGCTCTTCCTCGGAGTAGTACAATTCTGTGTAGAAATTTTCAAATATGTTTATAATTTCTTCCTTATTTCGTGGTACGGTCCCGTCTGGTCTCTTAACTGCAATTATTTGCTTTTTCCCTATCATGAGCTGCTGCTTGGCTTTCTTCAGGCTCTTAATATATATATATATATATATATATATATATATATATATATATATATAGAGAGAGAGAGAGAGAGAGAGAGAGAGAGAGAGGGCCTTCAGACGATAAGAAAGGTCGATTCCTTATAAACCTTTCCCCATTCTTAATACATCATTAAAAAAATATTTTTACCAGTCAAGGGAAAGGTTTAAAATTTTCGTGGTCCATCAAAACAGTCCGTGATGTTTATCAATTCGCGCAGTGCCCCTGTATTATTCTAACAGATCAGCTAATAAGACCTTGTAATTGACATTAGATTAAGAAAAAAATCAGTATAAGCTTCAAGAACATAACAAAGTAACCCAAAAGAAAGAAGAAATATAATAAAATGAACATTTTGTAGAATATTGAAATATTCCGCATGTCTTCTGAGCACGTGGATATTGTGATAATAAGCAAACATGTTTATAGAACAAACATGTGTATAAGAATATAAACATGTAGTGACACACATAGGAGCAGACGACAGTCAACTCCACAAATAAGCACCAGATGGAGCGGATAGCAGACGATAGAGGGAGCATGAATAAATGTAGGAGAAGCAAGATTTGTTCTATTTCGTCTCCATATTGACTTCTCAGCGGCCCACATCCAAAATGATAGCTGTAGTTGATACGAAAAGTTAATTGAAATCTTACATCAACGTGAGAAACAATTTGTGGATAAGGTTTCACAAACGATGCCCTGCGACTTCAAAATAGGATGCGCAAAGCGCCACAAGCGAATGGTTTTCTCACTTCTTTGTGGGATAGCGAACGTCGCACTAGGAGGGTATAATTTGTATGAAACACACAAGCTTAAAATGCAGTTGATCAATTACAGCAGCAAAATGAATATCTGAATAATCAAATACAGTCGATCAAACAAAACCAATAGCAACTAACCCATATAGTAGAAAATATCACAGTTTCAGTAGAAAAGGCTATATCACAGGTACATAGTGAGATTCTGCAATTGTTATGTACTAGGATCACGAATATAATAATAAATTCTAATTACTTTATAAAATTTTAAAATTCTCGTGCATCATTTTGATAGTATTCTTTAAAGTCTGCTACAAAATACAGTCAACGATGTTTTAATTAAACCTTCTCTAGCAGCAGAAATAATTAAGAATCATCCGATATTACGACATTCTTTAATATCAGAGGACCTTGGAATCTTCTACCAAAGTTCTAAGAGTTTTTTACTAGCCTTCGATCCAGTACTGGCCAATCTAGATATTATTTTAGAAATACCCAATATTAAAAGGTCAAGTTATTATATGGTCTATAAAATTTTAATAATGGATTTTTAACGAAAACGGCCCATCACAAAATGGTAATACCAAATTTCGTCATAAAATCAGAAACAGCTGTATTTTAAATACATATTTCATTATGCCAGAAACATCAATTGTTTTCTATCTGCAAAATCGAGTACCAGGCCAAGACTCAGAAAACTGATTGCATATATGACATACTTTTCCAAAATTCTACTAAAAACTGCCAGGTTAGCCCTCATCTTTCTTCACAAGAAGAGTTTTATACGTATACAGCGGCAGGCATCCACGTGGCAACAAGGAAACAAGTTTACATTTTAAAAGAACACAATCGAATACTTCTAAAATCTGCAAGTTCAAATAACTACTATATACCATGCAGCCAATTCGAGGGAATTATAACAGATAAATAATTTAAATCTACCAACAAGACGCTCAATTGAACTCAAATTAGAATATGTAAACCTACCCGAAACCTTGTCGTTAAATTGCACGATGAATTTCCAAAGCCTACAACAGTCAACAGGCAATTTACAAACATTATTAGACAATGAAAAGAATAAACTACCAAATAGTTTTTTGACCTACACCTACACTCTTCACTATCTTGGACCATAATAGTAGTAGTTAACATAATTTTTATATTATTTATCATACTAATGGTTACATTATGTATTGCATACTATCGCTTAAGGAAAACTGGAAACCTAAAATCATCATTATCTTTATTATCTTTTTTCAGAAAATGTTTATCTATATCATAGCTAGTATAATAGCAATAACAGCCATCATAGTGTCAATTTAATTTATTTATATACTGCGTCAAGTCATAAAACGAACGTACTTGTCAAACAGTGAACAAATCACGAACAAGATATCGTCACTTGACACAGAACTGCACAATAATAGTGAAATCATCACTTGCAAGTTAAACATTGCATCCATGGGCTTAACGACAGTGTACGAGGAAACGACATTCAACAGTGCTAAACCAACACAGACATTAAGTGACCTCGTGTAGAAGTATTAATTAATCACAACAAACACTAATACGAACCACCGACTCGAATATAATGAAGCCGAATCAAGCTGAATCTGCCTGTTCTGTGGTATAACGTTATTAGTTCATAAACGTTCCAGTAAAAGGGAGCCTTCTTATATACAAACTCACATCTGTAAACGTACTCATGATGTTTGCTGATTTTAGTATTATTGTGACGAAGGAAGGAGAAAGATGTGGTCTGTTTACCAGACACGATTATGGGATAAGAAGGTGCCATTTGGGTTGCCTAGCTGCACGGCATTCGCTGTCGCAATTTTTTTGATGCGAGGTGTACCATTTTTTCATGCATTATATAGTAGTTATTTAGGTTTCCCCCTTTTTCCCTGCCTTTGGGATAGCCGTGGATATCTTCCCCTCTATTATCCCGATAAATCGGGACTCAACTGTAATTAATTCCATAAATAACTTTTACCTTTTGGTTTCGTAAACACAGACGCACAAAATATTGTACGTACATTAGTATATGCCATAATAAAACATTAGCAAACTATTTAGATTATATGATATATATTCTCTAGTAAATCTCGTACACATTGTACAAAATATTGCTAGCAATTACATTGCATTAATGTTGTAATAAAATAAGCATTAGCAAGCAAACTATACATCTCACAGGGACTGAGCATTTTTTTCTTAAACGTGATGTTTGCTTTTGCATCTCACATCATAAAAAGAATCTAACATATTTTCGTGGAGTTTGTAAAATATTTTAAAAAAAGAATATACGCGTAACATGGTGCGAAATCTTGGAGGGAGAGATATAGTCCAGTAAAGATAGGGTTGAGAAAGGAACAAATTAGTAACAAGCTGAAAATTGGTATGGAAGTAGGGGAATGTGTCAGGAACAACATACTAAAAGTCCCCACTGTAGTTTTTTCCGCAATGGAAATGGTAGTCATTTTTAGACGACGGTAGGGAATTTATGGAAATCGTCATCTTTCACGTTTATTCCTCTAGTCACCGTTCTAATTATCACAAGGTCGTGAATCATATATGGTTGGAAAGCTTGAAAGATAGAGAATCTAACTAACTAACATATATGCCCATCGTGTTCAGTTTGTAGAAGTAGAAGTAGAGAGCAGAAATTTTTGATAAAAAAGTATATTTCCAAAAGTCGTGGGAAGTTTGCAACACTGACAGTAATTGTACATCAACAAAAACATACCAACGGATGTCTTTGATATTTATCTCAAATACAGTAACAATGACACTGATCGGTGCAATACAAGCTGAGAAAAAAGGCGATAACCAATATTACTTTCTGAGCTCTCTGTACAAAAGTGCATAAGGGGATTCACTTTCACGGCTCTAGTCACCTTCTGTTATTACACAGGACCAAGAGTTATATATCGTTGGAAATCTTAAGAAACGTAAATTCGAACGAGGTAACACATATACTATCCAGCCCAGTCTGTGGAAGGAGAAGAGTAAAACCCAAAATTTCGGGAGAAAATGCTATTTTTTTAACGAATTGTTTAAAATTTGCAACACTGACAATTATCGTTGTCAACAAAACTCCACCAGCGTTTTCACTATCATAATTATTAATTTACTTTAAAAATGGCGTAAATTTTTCCCAATGGAGTATGTTTTGTGACATATAGTTTGTTTACACCACGTAAATCTAGAAAATAATTTCTTGACAGTATTAGAAAGTAGCAGAAATTGGTAGTCCCCTTTGCATGGGAGAACCGCAATTCACACACTTAAAATCACTCTCAGCTACACTAGTCATTTGAATGTAATTTTCTGTTTGAATGTCTTGTTTATAACTTGTATCTAATTTTCCTAGAAGTATTTTTCAAATCAAATTTAATGTTTGCATTAGACGTTAGTACGCATTTTACGAACGTTTTTGTAACTAGTCCATTCAGACTTATTTCATTAGAAATCAATCAGACTGTCATTGTCTCCTTCGTCTTCATGGTCTTCATCATTTAGTTGTGCATTCATACATCCAATTCCTCGACACTGACAACATAAATTAGAGCACACAATTCCTGCTTTCCGATAATCACACAGCCCTTATTACAGTTACAGTATATTAAATGCATAACATTACACGGAGCAGGTTCCTTGGTCATTCTTACTGGTACAAGAATATCTCCTAATATTTTCCATCCATATTCAGTCGGTTGCATTTCATTTCCATGCCACAATTGAACCTGATGATACGCTCTTAAGAAATGATGTTTCGCAGCATCATTAGTAGGTGGCAATGCTGCTAATTGTATTTCGTTCTGAATGGGGTAGCGACTTACTGCACGGATGTAGGAATGGTACCGTAATCCATCCAATGAGATTACTGTTGCTGGACAATCGTAGAGCGCTAATAGAAATGATGTGCTAACTTCAATCAGAGATTGTACAGAAGCTCATGGCTGAAAACTTCAAGTGATCGGCATAAGTCTTCCCGTTTTTTAAGTAATCGCAATGCCTTTTTCTTTCCCTGTCGATACAAACCACATGCTGTGTCGCATCCAGTTAAAGCATGGTAATTGAGCAAAGCAGTTAGCACATTTGCCCATGTATCTTCCAATATCTTAGTACTGAATTCTTTTGTCACTTCTGGCACTACGCATTTGGCATATAAAAGATGCCCAGTTGCATGGAAGTATGGTAACATTTATCGTATGCAGTGAAGATGAAGATTCCAGTCTCCAGTTCTTTCGGCATGAATGAAAAGACTCATAATTTCTAGAAGCTGAAAGTACAGGACTGCCAACTTAGAAGTGTGGCTTTTTCCTGCAGCGGCGTCCATGAATAACTTAACGGCATTTGCAATTTTTATTACATTTGAGTGTTGAACAACTACATCAGCATTGATAGTCATTCAGTCATTAGGGGAATACACACATCTCGCAATTGACGCACAATCTCCTCAGTGGCGTCTTATTCATTCAATATACATTTTGCAATTGCTAACTGTGTTTAAAAAAATGAGCTCGCAAAGCATAAGAATGGCCGGACATCATCTATGGAATGGAGTTACTAGCATACACACAAGACCAAAGTTCTTCAATGCCACTACCTTTCATAATATAAGCAACTGCCCCCATAAATGACATTAATGTGTGGAAACCCCCAAGTCCAACAACTACTGAGGGCAATTTACCAGATTTTCTACATGCTGCTAGAATGTCACATGCCTTAGCATACAAAGGTTGATCTAACGTGAATAAGCACGTCTTTTGCTTATTTCTTTCACATTCTTTGCTGGCAAACATAAGCGCCGAGTATATAACATCCATGTTTGTTGGCTGAAGATTAATGAAAGATAGAACCACTACTTGGGATGTTTGGTAGTTAGTGTTATTGCTTGTCATCAGTTGCATGAATCCACTCCAGTTCGGGTAAGTTGGTGTCTTCAACAACTTGAGTGTCATTAATGTTACATCGTATAGAAGGTGGGTTTGAGTTTGGGTATTCAGAACACGAAGGTGTCTTATATCTTCAATGATTACATCCTAAAGACCATCACCTTTGCGTGTCTACGTTAAACGTGGTATCTTCCATTCATTCTTTGACAGTGCACGTTCTTTGAACCGAGATATTGGCTCACAGGCCTGGATGCTTTCTTTAGGAGTAACACAGATAATGCCACCCATTGCATGAAAAGTTCCAAACCCATCGACCGCACGAACATTATGGTCAGCGTTATCAAATACAAACTGTTGAAACGCAGAAGACTTAGGAGGAGTTGGTCCATGTGATGTTGCAGAGTCTTCATACGTTAGCACTTCCAAGTACGTCGCACATAGTCCCATATGATGCAACATATCAATTAAGTGCCGGGATCCAAACTGTTTGTGTAAATGAACACCAAGTCATACCTGAATAGTAGAAATAAAAGACCGTGGTCTCACTATACTCATGATGGCATGACTGATAACGACGCTCTTGGTTTCAGTATCCTGATAATGGGCACGATACTGCGGCGGAAACAACTCATTCAGAAATGTACTTAGTGATTGTGGAATGTCCTCGCATGAGTTCTTTAAAAAAATCATCAGCAGGAGGATACTTGTCCAAGTCGAATGCTTTGGAACGAATGTCTTCTCTGATGACAGAAGCAGCTGTTCGAATTATACGCAAACGCTCTTCGTCTTCTTTGTTCTTTATCCGATCAGCATCCTACTTTTCGGTAAGAATTCTGTTACCAAATCCCTTCAGGCAGAGTACGGGGGATTTCCCTTTCACACATATGATGTAACAACTAATCTGTCTCCAAAATAATCAAGAAGTTGTTTTTTTTTAGCCAATTATAGGATGTATATTCTGCGTTCTCTGGGAGGAATTCTTTCATTTTTGTTAGTAGTTCTTGAAGGGAGAATTGACGCTCTTCACCTTCTTGAATGTATTCACAAAGACGCTGCAATGCTTTGGCATTTTCACTGCACAAAGGTCTACCTGTTGAACGAGTGGTGGGTTGTTTCATAAACTGACTGAAGCAAGTACGGTGATATCTTACTTCGGCTGCTGGAAGCTCTACCACACTTCTAACTCTGGATGCAACATCCTCTCTCCAGGCATCTCCTCGTTTGGCACATGCATCTAGAATTTGAGATTGCGTTTTCATACACTGCACATTAGAAACTGACTTCCTTTTGTCACGTGGTGCCTTACTGTCGACAGTATAAGTACAGTCGTGTTGACAAAATAAACAATTTACTTTAAAATCGAATGAGCTTCCTTGCAATCTTAGTCTCTTAGCTTCAGGAGGTGATGCTTGTGAAGCACATGCGGCAGCAATGGTACTTTCTCGAGTGTACGACTTTCTACAATTTACATGGACGCACAAAGAAGTTTTGTTCTGGAACACTGCATGAATACCGTCCCCTCGGCGAATGCTGCAACCTATAATGGTTTCTAGGCCTCTGGTGAATAGAACGCTCTTTTCTTCATATAGAATGTCTTTGTCGCATAGGATACATTTCTCTACTACTTCCGTGGTTGATATGAAGTCTTCCACGTATGCAACGAGTCACGTTCATTTAATGGCGTCACAGAAGTCATCTGCAACAAATTAAAACGACCTTCAATAATACTGCTTGCCACAGCAGTATTATACTTTACTGCTTGCTACAGCGGCTTTATACACTTCTCTATATGGTTGTTAATGCAGTAACGGTAGCAGATTAGTGCTGGATCTGGAAATAAATAGTAAACAATCTGAAACTTTGTGTCATACCCGTACCATTATCCATAAGCCCCAATAACCAGAGGATGCTTTGGCTGCATCTTGGATAATGGCAATCTGCCTAAGCCTACAAAAACTTTTGTTAACTACGTCATTTTGTTCCTTGCTTATTCAAAACCTTTACTAAAATATAACAAATAGATTTAGCTTAATTACAGCGAGCAAGTGCTGCAAAAGTTAACTTATAGCACCAAAGTCGGGCCATACCGCAACAATTGAACAGCAAAAAACAGAAAATCATTCAGTATAGTCGTTTCATATTAGCCATAATATTTGAACTATTATTTTTCATTTAACTAAATTCAACGTATTACACATAGTTATAGTAGCTAAAACACCAACAAAGCAAAAGTAAAGTTTCAATGTGTCTTACTCCATAGTGACTGAGTCATTCATGTGAAGTATTCCCAAAGAGTATATGGTAATATTTGGACTACTTTTATGTCTCGGTAGTTGTATTATTTATAGAACGAAACAACAAGTATTGTCAATTTAGCTAAGCTATATTAAAACATATAAACACGTACCTGTGAAATTTCTCTTTCCACGAATCACTTTTAGTCCTTTAGTATCAGTTACACTACCTTAATTTCTACACTTTTATCAAACAAATTGCCAGCTAATTTTATTACAATCGTATTATCTCGTCCACTTACAATAACTGAATAGAAGATCAAATGTTAGAAGCCACCTCCGCTAATTCACGCCCATTGATTCCCGCCTAGGTAAGGTCTATCCCTCCGAATGACTAATCACTGTAGTATACTGCTTCTTCCTTTTGCTTCTCAGAGTAGGGTAACCATATTGTACGGAAGGAAACTTTGACTCCTTGTTTATCTAGTAATGCTGTTCTACCATAAGCATATATAGCCAAAAATAAATCAAAGAAATTTAATGGCCAACAATAAAAAAATAACAAATAATACAGCAATAAAAATGCATTTTTTTTTTAATTTCGCCATTTTCTTTTTATATAAATTGGCCACGATATGCACAACTGTTGCCTCGTTGGAACATGAATGTGCTTCATAGAGTTTCTAACTATGTCATTCGTAGTTCTATGCTAATTACGACAGTGACCAGGCCCTGCACATATTCTTTTCTTAAAACCTATATACAGCAAATTTTAAACAATTCATAAAAAATTCACATTTTCTCCCGAAATTTTGGGTTTTACTCTTCTCCTTCCACAGATTGGGCTGGATAGTATAAGTGTTACCTCGTTCGAATTTACGTTTCTTAAGATTTCCAACGATATATAACTCTTGGTCCTGTGTAATAACAGAAGGTGACTAGAGCCGTGAAAGTGAATGTTACCTTATGCACTTTTGTACAGAGAGCTCAGAAAGTAATATTGGTTATCGCTTTTCTTCTCAGTTTGTATTGCACCGATCAGTGTCATTGTTACTGTGTTTGAGATAAATATCAAAGACATCCGTTGGTGTGTTTTTGTTGATGTACAATTACTGTCAGTGTTGCAAACTTCCCACGATTTCTGAAAATATACCTTTTTTATAAAAAAAATTCTGCTCTCTTCTTCTTCTTCTACAAGTTGGGCACGATGGGCATATATGTTATTTATTTAGTTTCTCTATCTTTCAAGCTTTCAAACCATTTATAATTCATGGCCTTGTGATGATTAGAACGGTGACTAGAGGAATAAACGTGAAAGGTGACGATTTCCATAAATTCCCTGCCGTCGTCTAAAAATAGCGGCCATTTTTCAAAATTGCGGGAAAAGTTAGAGTGGGATTTTAGGGGACTTTTAGTATGTTGTACCTGACACATTCCCCTACTTCCATACCAATTTTCAGCTTGTTACTAATTTGTTCCTTTCTTGGTCGCAAAATGGGCTATCTTTACTGGACCAACAATCTGCTATTAATTTTTCTCTCTCCTTAAAATCTGCCTGGAAGGTTAGCATGAAATAATAAAAAAAATGTATACATAATTTAAAGTCATATTTATAGCTGTATCCAATACATCTATGTTAGTAAAATTTATGATTGAGAGAATGTAGCTTAGAAAGGCGTACAGTTGTTAAGAAATTAATGTGTTTTAATAGGGTAATATAGAAATCCCCTCCAAGCAGCATGCATAAGTTATTCTAAAATAAATAGATGTAATGTAAATGTAAAGCTATCCCCTTTGTGATACGCACGCGCCGTAAATGGCGCATGGAGGATGTTAATATTCGATCCACTACTGGATGAGGACTCTCCCTGGAGGGTGGAGTTTAGTCTATTGCTGACCAGACGATTCTGGGAGAGGAGAGCCTAAGTTCTCACTATGATAGCCACCATCCTTTACACATAAGAGCTCCCCAATTGCATCACGATGCTGGGTGAGCACCATTCCAGACCCACAAGCCTTGGAAACATTCCTTGCCAAAGCCGGGAATCGAACCTGGAAACTCTCAATAATTAGTCATCAACGCTAACCACTATACCAGCGGCACGGCCACATATATATGACAACTCCCGTGGGTCTAGTCATTAGCGTGTCCGACTACGGATTGAGGGGTCCCGGGTTGGATTCCCGTTCTTGCCAAGGATTTTTTCCAAGGCGTGTGTGCCTGGAACGGTGCCCACCCAGCATCGTGCTACAATTGGGGAGCCGCAATGAATAAAAGATAGTGGCGATCACAGGAGAGTCTAGGCTCTCCTCTCCAAACCCGTCTGGTCCGTGTGATAACAGTAGGCCACTCTTCTCTCTCCGGCGAGAGGCCTCATCCAGTAGTGGATTGAATACGGCTGTGATTTATTATAAAGCAGACCGAGATATCTGGAAAGAAAATTGGGAGGCCTCCATCCAGCAGTTAATAGAAAACGGCTGAATCTCTCTCTCTGTATATATATATATATATATATATATATATATATATATATATATATATATCCTCACCCAACACATCTGGTCAGCAGTAGACCACCTCCTCCCTTCGGGAGAGGCCTCATCCAGTAGTGAATTGATTATGGCTGTGAATGATTATAATTATATCTATCTATCTACATATATATATATATATATATATATATATATATCATCATCATCATATTCAGCCGTTTTCTATCCACTGCTGGATGAAGGCGTCCCCATTTCCTATCCACATATATCGGACTGCTGATATCCTCATCCATGTAGCTCCTGAAAAACGCTTGATTTCATCTACCCATCTTACATTTGGACGTCGTCTCGGTCGTTTCTTTTCTCTAGGAATCCACTGTAGTACATTTGTCGTCCACCTTCCATTTGTTCGTCTAGCTATGTGACCGGCCCATCTTCACTTCATCTTCTTCGCAGTCTTGATTGCATCCTCTACCTTTGTTTGTGCGCGAATCCATTCATTTCTCTTGATGTCCCTTATGGTTATTCTTAGCATGCGCCTCTCCATTGCTCTTTTGTGGCTCTCAATCTTTGAGTCGTTTGCGCATTCAATGTCCAAGTTTCGCAGCCGTACATCATTACAGATAAGACACATTGATTATAAACTTTACCCTTCAGCCACATTGGAAGTTTGCTTTTGAAAATAAAGTGAAGTCTTCCAAAAGAACTACACGCCATTTTACATCTTCTATTTATTTCATCAGTCAACTTTGCATTCGATGTTTTAAGCTGGCCTAGGTAAACATACTCATCAACTATGCCTATTGTCTCTCCGTTAATCTTCACTTCCTTCTTTGCAGCATGTTGGTTGTACATTACTTTTGTTTTACTTAAGTTCATCTTAAGGCCTATTTTCGAACTCTCGTTACTCAGTTCTTCCATTCTGATTTAGTCCTTCTGCACTTGAAGCAAACAGGACTATATCATCAGCGAACCGTAGGTGGTGAAGATATTCGCCATTAATTTTAATTCCAACTTCATCCCAGTTTAAATTCTGGAACACTCTCTCCAGGACCGCACAAAACAGTTTTGGAGAAATTGAATCTCCTTGCCTTACCCCTTTTCCAACTATAAATTTTTCACTTTCTTGATGGAGTCTAATGACAGATGTGGCAGTCGAATAAATGTTTCGCAGTAGCTTGATGTATAGATTTTCGATGCCTTAATGTTCAAGTGATTTAAGTACTGCTGCTGAAGTGACCGAATCGAAATATTTTTCAAAATCTACGAATCCGAAACATAATGAAAGTTCATATTGATTAGTCCTTTCCATAACTTCATTCAATGTTTGTATGTGGTTCATTGTGCTAAATCCACGACGAAATCCGGCTTGTTCCCTTCCCTAGTCCCGTTCAATACGATTTAAATAACATTGGTGAACATTTGGTATAGAACTGACAGTAAACTAATTGGTCTGTAGTTTTCGACGCGTTCTTTGTCCCCTTTCTTGTACAACAAAATGATAACGGCATTATTCTAACTTCTGGGTATTTCTCTTTTCCTCAGGCACATTGAGAATAATTTCGCAAGTTCCTCTTTCATATTTTCACCTCCCCCATTTAAACTTCTCTGTTGTGATCTCCTGGCGATTTTCCGTTCTTCATCTTGTAATTTTCCTCTTCTTTCATTTCCTTTCTTTTCTTCATCAAGAGTTCAGTTTCTTCTGAGATTTTGTTTTCTTTTTTCTATCTGGTCCCTACTATATCATTGGCAGTTTCTCTTATTATCTCGGTCAGTATTTTATTTCTGCTATCGATGTCTTCTTCATCCTCTAACTCTTCCAAGGCGCTGAATCTGTTGCTTAGTTCTATCTCAAATGTCTCTGTTTTTCCCTAGATTTTCCATATCTAAAAGTGGCGGTTTTCCTTTGATAAGCTTCTTTCTCTCAAGTCTAGTATTTAGTTTCAGCTTACAAGTCACCATCCTATGATCACTCGAGACTGAAACTGTTCAAAACGGACAGGTCTTGCAGAATTTCCCTGTTATTAGATAGAACGTAGTCTATTTCGTCTTTGGTCCCATTTGGGTCTTTCCATGTCCACTTCATCTGGGGTGGTTTTTTGAAAAATGTATTGGAAATGAACAGTCTGTTGGCTTCTGAGAATTCCACTACTTCTCTCCTCTCTTGTTTCTTTTGCCAAATCCAAAGTTTCCAACTTTCGTGTCACTACTCTGCTTGGTTCCTACTTTCGCATTGAAGTCTCCCATTACAATTTTGTAATGTGATTTGCTACTATCCAAAATATTCTGTATCTCCTCGTATAGGTCTTCGATTTTCTCCTCCGGGTGTGAGGTTCTAGGAGCATACACTTGTATAATTTCCATACTATATCTGTTGTTTATCTTTACTACCTCCCATGTGATTCTATCTGAAATTCCTTCAATTTCTGTGATTCCTGACTTCAGATCTTTATTAATTATAAAGCCAACGCCTGTCGCTTTTCCAGTTTCTGTTCCTTTAAAGTAGAACGTGTGCCCCGATGGTAGTTCCAACTGTTCTTCATTCTTCCTCCACACTTGTGATTGTCCTATGATGTCCCACTTAATCCTCTTAGTTCATTCTGCAATTCTTCTAATTAGTCTTCTCCTGCAAGCGACTGACAGTTGAGAATCGCCACGTATAATTCCGTTCGAGTTGCTGTGTCGGTGTCCTGGCAGTCTACACTCCAAACTCGGACATTTTGACCCTCTGATTTCCTGCAGGACTGACCGCTGCCGTTGCCAGCTGCATTCCGTTCTCCGGGCAATGAGGCTCTCCGAGGCTGTTATCTTACTTGTACCATCATGTGTATAAAGAAAGGAGGGGTGCTGACAGTTGACTCACCACGCTGTCTGCTAATGCGGGTTGGTGAGCAGCCCATCCATGTTCGTTCGCCATGCAGTTGCTTAGGAACTAACATGCCCCATGACGTGAACGTATGGATTGGACCATAGGCGTCTACCCCGGTCGGTTCTTTTAAGCCTTAGCAAGAGAAATTAAGGGGTCTCCTTCCAGTTAGTGGCAGAAGCCTTTTGGGGCGACAGTTTCGGTTTGCCGGTCCGGTCGCGGATTAAGAAAATATTACAAAATATATCCAAAGACGCCATCTTGGATAGAAAATGGCAGACCCAAAATCAATTTTCACACCGTTTGAGCTAGAGATACGAAATTTGGCATAAAGGTGTAGTAATTTAGGAAAATATTCCAACATTTTGGAGAAGTTGTCATCTTGGATACAATATGACCGCACCCAAAACCCATTTCCACACTGTTCGACGGAGTGAAATAAAATTTTATATGAAGGTGTACCATTAAGAGTAGGTCACGACAATATAAGGAAACGTTAGAAAAAAAGGTCGCCAGTTTTAATCTAGAATGGGTGCCCAAACTCATTCTTCAAAACATTGAAGCTAGAGAAATGAAATTTGGTATGAAGTTGTACCATCACGAGTAGGTTACAATAAATAGGGCAAACCGCCCCAAAAACTCCAAAGCAAAGCGAGTCCATGTACTATAGAGCCCCATGGTCACTGACTGATCATCAGTATTCCTATGTCAAACTACTGGAGCTAAAAGCACCAAATTTGTTACAAAGTTGTATGGCGAATTGTAGGTAAAGGGAAAATCCAACATTGTGAAAATTTTGCCATCTTGAGTCCAAAATGGCTGCCAAACCCATTGTTCTAAAGAATATAAAGCCTAAACGCCTGGATATATAGAAACGAAATTTTGTATGACGGTATATTATCACTAGCAGGTTAGGAAAATATTATAAAATGTCTTCAAAGGCGCCATCTTGAATCCAAAATTGCGTACCCAAAAAATCCGTTTTCCACACCGTTTGAACCAGAGATACTAAATTTGGTACGAAGCTTCATGATCACTAGTAGTTTAGAAAAACATTACAAAATGCTGAAAAAGTCGCCATCTTGGATCCAAAATGGCCGCTAAATCTATTGTTGTATAGAATACACAGCCAAAACGGCTGCAGCTAGAAACTTCAAATTCGGTACGAAGATATAGCATCATTAGGTGCCGAAAATATACAAAATGTCTCCAAACACGTCATCTTGGATCCAAAATGAGGGACACAAAAAATTCACATCATTAATGCGTGCGGGAGATCGGCCCCGCTTGAGCACACGTCGATCGATGTAGGATTGCCATCGATTATCGATTGCACTAATTTACCTATTTTTTAGAACTATAGAAAAGTATTTTGCAAAGAATAAATCGATTTTCTACAAAACGTTTTGTTCATAATGAATAAATTAAAATTAAAAAATGGAGCATTCGTCATGGAACCATGTCAATCCATGTCGGTAACCGATATCTATATTGATCAGGGTAGTTAAAGGTATAAGGTAGCGCCACTTGAAACTGATCATCTGCCTTTTGAGGCGTGACGTCACAGGCGAGAAGAAAGACTCGTATATACTAGGAAAAATGCCATAACTGAGTTTTTTCTACGTCTTTCAAAGAATTCTAAACTTAGGGAATTAAAATATTAATATTTATAATTTTGCAATAGTCATGTAATGCATTCTACTTTTATCAATTGCCTGGAATGTAATCAAATAAATGGTTTAGTTTATTTTTGGAGAGAAAATTAATTTGCCAGAGGATGAAATGAAATATGACGAAATGAGTCAAAGTAATCACATGAAATAATTTTAGTTCTTCTCTATCTCACATGCTATTTTGTAATCGAAAGCAGTGACGTACACTGTAAAAAGTGGAAACACGAAATAGATTAAAGTTACTCCGCTTTATGGAGAAATAAAAGTAGAAAATTAGCATTTTGTTGTATTTACTTTTAAACGTGGATATAGTGTAAGCCTTTTAGTGGAAAGATTGGTAAAATTAACTCCATTCTAAAGTTAAACATTTTCTTTGTAATAGCTTGTTAACTGAAAATGGGTTGAAACTGGCCAAAATGATTTGTCCGTAAACGTTCAACTTATTTTACGCTTAAATCTCGGTCATTTTCTAATCAAAGTGTAAGCTAAACAGGCAATTTTGAGGTTACGTACTTTTGTGGATGAAGTATAAACCTTAGTTGGATATTCTATAATCCAGTAACAGGAGTAACGTTACTTACTTTTCACTGAACGGCCCACCATTTTGAGTGTTTATATTTCTTTTACACTATGAACAACAGTTCACTGGTGGACCGGGGCGACAAGGATTGTATTGGCAGAAAAAGGAATTAAATTGCGTATACATCTATCTATACACTGTAGCAAACGTATCTATCCTTTTTGCACGAGACATTCCTCGTAGTAAAATCAAAAACGTGTTAATGATTAACCTCCTTCGTAGTAAAACCCTAGTTATAGATATCACTCGGAAAGCCAGAAACTCCAAGTGTCCTCGTAGCTAAGTGATTAGAGCGCCTGACCGATGTGCTTGTGAACTCTGGATCGAAACCCGACCATTTCAACTTTTTTTTTTTCATTTTTAATTTTAAATAAATATTACCTTTTATTCTTTTCTACTTTAAAAAATGCTCTGCTTGAATGAAGCACGTTGGAACAGTCATATATATACGTATATTATATATACATGCATTTTAAAATTTTACAGAAAGTAAAACGTTCAACCGAAAAGTGGCTGAATGTAGGTTAATCCAAAAAGTGGAGGCAGCACAGCTCCGTCCTCCCAAGACGAGGAGAAATTATTTTTAGGCTTCAACAGCAAGTGCTATGAAGCCTTATGCGCCCACTCTGTCCATCTGTCAACAACTTTCAACTGGGGAACTACTAGGGCTAGGAAGGTGGTCGAGGTGTCGTTCGAAAGGTCTTGGCAATCCTAGCTCCAACCCGTACAGATGGTACACATTGAAAGGACGGCGCCAGAGATAGGGTCCATTTTTTATCTTTAGAACTACTAGGGCTACAAAAGTGCTTGAGGTGTCGTTGGAAAGGTCTAGGCGCAATTTTTCCAACATAACATTTTTCATCCAAATACGATGCTCGCTGCTGAAGCCTGCTGATCGCATAGGTCTATATATACAATCCCCGAACTGGGCTCTACTTCATTTATTTTATAATAATTCATTTCTTCCTTGCCGGTATCACAAAAGTAGGCCTAGCACATCGTAGATTATCTTCCGTAAGGGACTGTCTTTTTAAAAAGCGCTTTTCTAGGGAAAGTGCGTTGCTTTAAAGGAGTTAAGTAACTTATCTCCTTATTATTATTATTAAATGACGAGAGGACAGAGGAGAACACTTTGTCATAATGTGAAGGTGGGAAGAGGAAAAAATGGGAGTGAGGAGAAAATGGAGGGGGCGCTGGAAGTCATGGGTCTAGAGCACCTAGACTAATAAATCCGGTTCTGCTGATGAGAGAGGATGGAAACATAATTCCGAACGAAATTAACACAATTCTTATAATAGTGTAAGCCTTTTCATATGCAGGCTTCCAGTAAGGGGAATAACAACAGTAGGTCTATCTACATCCCGCAGAAATAAAAAATAACATTTCAGAGGGTGGAAAGCTATTAGAAAATTTCCTTCATCCCCGTCGATTCTACAGCTGATTCATAATACTATATGATTAAATTATTTTATTTCTATATATATATATATATATATATATATATATATATATATATATATATAGTGATCAACTTATTTCATACTAAAGCAATCATTGGACGAATAAATAAATATCTTAGTATTTGAATAA
>JAGDQP010032346.1:4751-21377 GCA_022664845.1 Lepisma saccharinum | reverse complement strand
GATTTTGAATCTATCCGCTAGGTAGCTCTGCCATAGACGTCATATTCTACTATGAGGTCTATGGCAGAGCTACCTAGCGGATAGATTCAAAATCACGTGCTCTGAACAAAAATCCATTAGTTTTAGCGGAGCCAGAAATGGGGAAGCGTGCTAAGTCTATCTATTATGAGGTCTATGGCATAAAGCAAGCTTTTCTCCATCGTTTTTTTTAGCATACTTTTAAAATACAAACAAATTTTGCTGCTCAAAAGAACAAAACAGAAAGAGAATATAAAGCACTATGTGGAGAGCCCTTTTTGTCTGTGAAAGTAAATATAGCAGTCAAACCATTCTTTTGTTTGTTTTTTTTAGTAAAAAAAAAACAATGTTTCAAAGATTATATAGTAAACTCGTGTTTCTGTGCGGTCTATTATATGATATTTAAAGCAGATATCAAAAGTTTTGTATCAAAAAGGTAGGGTCGAGGAAAGGATACAAAAGACTCTTTTATTTTATTTTTTTGAATAATCTAAAGGGGAATTGAATGGAGGTACTAGGATAGTATGAACTGGTGTTTAAAAGCATTTTCAGGTTTAGATAATTGAAAACAACCACTGTTTCAAATGAAGTCCAAGAGAAATCAACGAAGTTTTGAGACTCGGTCCCCCCTCCCTCTTCACCCCGCCTCTACACACACACACATCACAGACAGAAATGGGGGGTTGGAACATCAATTCTATGGAGTGAGTATAACTGAATGCTCTGTGAAAAGGTTGAAAAGACTAGGAGAAAGAGCATAAAAGATAATTTAGATGGTAGGGGGAGAACTTGTTTCCAAATTCATTTGAGCAGAAAACAGTCAACTCGAGTTCAAACAGTACTTGTAGTAAATTTTCAATAGAATGAATATTTCCCCCTAAATTGTTACATTAAACTTTCTTTTTGTTCATATTTAAATTATGCCAATTCCGTTCAGAACTGAAAAGCAGGGTTTCTAGGAAATAGCTGTAAACTAGCTACGGTAGAGGCAAATGATCCACCCCCTATGTGATTGTAGATTCATGTCTCTTGCAGGTTTGAATTCAATTTATATATGGTCTTTATAGGCATCTCAGGCCGAAATAGCATAGGGAAGAGGATGCTGAACGGTAGTCGGCCAGGGCCTAGTTTTATACGTATCAACCATCCTGGCATTTGCCTGGTGTGACTGAGGGAAAACCCCGAAAAAAAACTCAGTTAGCATGGGCCGCTAGAGTCGTTCCCAGGACCTCTACCAACTGAGCTACGACCGCTTGGTCCTCTTCAGGCTTGAGACGTTATCAGGTAAATTTTAGAGTTTGAATTAAGTTATGGCCTTGAGCCCACATAGCAGAGTACGTCCCTGGGACGTCCCATTTAGATCCCATTACCGTCAGAATGGTCCTGCTCCCATAGCGATGTCCTAAGGACGTCCGTGGGATAACTCTGTGGGCAATACAAACAGTTCATCCCGTATGGAGGTCCCCTGGATGTCCCCCGGAAAGCGGTGCGGGATTACCTACCTGGAATTTCTATAAATTAAATCGACCTTACTATTATTATTATTTAATTAATTATAACTATACGAAGGATATGCCTTCGTATGGTTATACGAAGGATTAATTATAACTATACGTCCCATGGATGTAAACGGGACTTAAACAGGACGTCCTACGGACGTCCCGATATCCTGCCAGGAGATCCGTCAGATATCCCTGGGACGTCATTTTGCTATGTGGGAGACAACTTTGGCTCAGGCCAAGAAAGGATGATGGAGACAAGTCCACCGAGAAGCTGAACGGGTACTTGAAACGCAAACCATGAGGAAAAATATGGGAAAACTCAGTCAGGATAGGCGGTTGGTGGTAACGCTTCCGATCGCTAAATCTACGCTCCTCGGTCACTCGGTATCGACGCAATTCAAACGACCAAGACAAAAAAATGCAATAACATTCCCGCACCAAAGTTGTTCATGAGTTTTCTTTTCTACATTTTGTCTTTGGATGTTCATGAATAGAGCATCATGAAGAGTTCCTTTTCCCGAAAAAAAAAACAAAAAAAAAAACGTAACGATAAGGGCGATAAAAGCGACAATGTTCTTGCCTCTTGTTTTCAAGTTGACATTGCAGCATCAGTGCAAGTTTCACCTGGAGCGACATTATGTTACAAAAGGGGGACAAAGACATCGAATGGAGGTGTCTTCTTCAAATTGGCTACACAAGACGAAAACGTCCCGGAAAACTGGGACGTATGTGAACCCTGGTGATGGCTAAGTCTACCAAGAGCAAGTGTTCGAACTCGCTTCAGTTCAATTACTTTAACCGCTGTAAAAAGCTTTCCTAGTAATTTAGATTCTGCTCAGGAGAATACATTAAATTTTAGTTTCCGGCTAAGAAGAAAACAAGATTTACAAAAAAAAATAGTAGCTGTTTTTGGTTCATCTAACAAGGGTGTGTCCAGCAAATTCTTGCTCTTGAATTCTGACGTCATATCAATGAAAAAGGAAAAAAAAAATGACGAAATACACTTTATGTAACCTATAAAGTTTCGCATGGCTGAGGAAAAGAACATGCTATCGTAAATCTGAAACATTGAATTTTGCAGCTTAAGGGAAGGGGGGGGGGGGAAGCTTTTATAGCTGAATACATATTCGTCTTTCCGTAAACCCATCTTGCATAGATGCATCTAGTTTATATGTTCTACTTAACTCTCTCTCTCTCTCTCTCTCTCTCTCTCTCTCTCTGTGTGTGTGTGTGTGTGTTTATTTTTTCTTAAAGAAAGATTTATTAGCGTAGCTTCTGGAACTATTCTTCTTACACGATTCAGCGGATCAGACATTGTTCTCTTTGGTTGTAGTGTCAACTGTTTAATCACCATCATAAATCATTCCCTAGAGGGCACTACACTTTTCTGCATGCATTGTTGTATATGTACTTAAAGGTAGATTATATTACAGCCAACCAAGGGGTTTGCTTCTTTTCTTGTTCAGGTATATTTATCTCTAAAACACTGAGCGATTTCTTGACCGGGGTACCTTACAAGGGAACCTTCTCTAATGTCAATGAAATTGAAGTTTTCTTTCGTGTCTATTCAAACCTCTAATTATGCATACAGGTCGGCATCGGTCGACCGACTCATGGGAACGTACCCATAGCAGCCGGTACTCTGACGCTACGGTTATTCAAGACCTGCTCTGAAGGAACCTCTACATATGTAGAATCTTCTATCGACGAAAGTCGCGACATCTGATTCCCCCTTTGTCATTCCAAAACTGCCCAGCTGGGCCTGTCGCATCATCCAACTTCATACGTAACCACACAAAGAAATGACTAATGGTGTCCACTTACAGTAATTCCGTCTCATGATAACCTTTCATGATCGTTATTTTTTTTAATAACATGGGCTTTTGCGCAGCATCTTTAAACAAATTATCATATATTATCACTTATATTTATCAAATTAAAAAGAAAATAATGGTAAGAACATCTTTGGGAAATAAGCATAATAAATAGAACATTAACCCACTGACACTGAAACGATTAGGAGCAATATATATAATCAAATATCACAAGCGACAACAGACCCAAATAACATTTTTTTTTTAAATAGCCATTCACTATTTTTTGGAGTAAAAGTTGCCTCTTGATCTTTGGACCTCTCATCCTGCTTATGGTGTTTTCTGCACAAAGAATCGTGTCACGAGTTTCTGTTGAAACTGACGTAATGGTGGCGATATGTTGTGTGTTTATGTGTGTGCGCTGAGCGCACAGAAATTTACAACGCATGAATCTATTCACTCACCCACTCTCCTCGATCAACTGAAACAAACTGATGGGGTCTGCCTCCAACTCATAGTCGAATAATCCATAAGTTTGTCTCGTCGTTTCTGCTAGGGCGACCGCTATACGTGTCCTACCTTGTGCGCCAGAAATGATCTATGAAAACTGACTCAGCCGCATCGGACGCCATATATAACTGAGGCGAGATTTGTGTATAGAGAAAGCATAGCGATGAAGACTAATAAAGCATATGAATGCCCGTTTTGCTGTGCAGTAGAATTAAGAAACACAAAGAAAAACATTTAGAAAAGTCCTCTCCAATAGGTTTCACCAGGTACCTTAACTTTCATGAATATTAAAAAATATATAGTTCAATTCAGCTCCCCACATAGCAATGTTGACCTTCCTCAAAAATGAACCAAGCTTATTTTCGCAAGTTAAGACAACTTTGTGCAAGCATAACACGCCAAAAGGGTTTACACAAAGTTGAATCCAGCAGTCTAGTTTTCAAGAATCAAAGTTAAAATACTCTTGACAGGACAAGAAAGAAAACGCAATCTAATTCTTAAAAAGGGCTTGAGCGCACTGAGACCACAGCAGAAGTGCAACGAAACATAATTCAAACCAGTTTGAAATTTGAGAAGCTTCCTCGCATAAATGCTTGTTCCAACAAGCTTGAATTAGGTTTGCTATAACAACCAAGCCATTTATGCTGTTCCAAGAAGTTTGTTTCATACCTCTTCAACATAATATCAAGTGTGACAAGTCTCAAAGCAAGTAACTGACAGCCTTGTTGCAAGCTAGTATGCTATCTGAGTCTTTCTGTCAATGGTTATAAAAGACACAAAGAAATTTTTCAGAACTCACAAGTTTTCAATCGTAGCGCAGCACACAACAACAAAACGATTTCGAAGATAGTGGCGCTGCGGATTGGTGGATTGGTTGTACCATTTCTAACGTATATTTCTATTTATTCTTAGTTTTAACTTTAAATATTTTCCGTCAATTTCATTAGTTAATTGAATTATTTCATATAAAAACAACTAAAATAGCTAACAGTCTCTCATAGGTAACAGGAAATTGTAAAATTATTCACTTCTTATTGAATTTTCTTTAATGTTTGGAAACGAAGCGTTCCAGAAATTATTGCAACGTGTGGGATCCAATTGGCAAACAAATTGGCGGGGTGGGTGGGTGGGGGTGACCACTCTAAATAGATGAGAAATCGCCCTTTCTGCTTCAAAGACTTAATTACATTCGTAAGACTATTTTTTTAATGTCGTCTAGAAAGATAACTTTTTTTCTATGCAAAGCGAGAGTGTTTCATTGAATACCACTCTATTCGATTGAAATTCAATAATTTTTCGCTGAAATCATTTTCTCGTCGAAAGAAAGAGTGCAAATTTCCATCTTCTGATTTAATGTGTTGTTTATGTTGTTTTGATCTCGAGAATTGTCTGTCAGGTGGGTCTCACTTATTAATATTCAGCCCGAATATTACGCTCGGAGGTTTGATGAGATTTTCGTTGCCTGAATAGTATACATTTCTATCTAAGAATACATTCAATAATAGTCCATGTGTAACCTAGTTGAATGTGCGCCTCAATTACACCTTTCCAACTTTATCTACTTGTTTGTCATGAAGATTGTTGATTATTTTAAATTGGAAAGTAAATTGAACTTAAGCTGAAGAAAAAAACTTAAAAAGAGCTATATATAACAGTTTTCTTTTTTGTATTTTTTAATATAAATTCTCCTTTCTGGAACAACAAAGCATTTGTTCTGAAATACAAACCTGAGAATTTCGAGTTATATGGTCTCTTTGTTAATTTACTGGAATTGGAACACAGGCTGTGAAAATTTTTTTTTCATCAACTTGAATACTTTTGTACATATTGTAGAGCTAAATAATGTATACATACGGCGCTTACTGTGTGTTTTTTTTAAATATAATTAAACAATATGAATTCAGCATATAAACCGGTGACGTGAATTTTAAAGGACAATTTTCTTTTGTCCTCTTTTGAAAAATTATGTCAAGCACTTTTTTTTTTTTAAAAAAATACAATTAAATTCATAATAATATTGAGACCTGGAAACACTGTTTTATAACGGAACAAAAGAAAAGATTTTTATATATACAAAAAATAAATGTGGATAATAATGACAATAAAAAGATGCATTCCAAGGAAAGAGATGTAATCTAAACCAGATTAAAAAAAAAAAAAAGTTTTCATATATTAACGAACGAGCATTCTTTTGTATCTTATCCATGGGCATCTGTTTAGTTCAACAGTAGCCCGCCAGATGTCGTGATGAGAAACGAGATTGCTTTTGTTGTTTCTGGGCGCTAACCCACACACAAATTTTTATATACAAACCGAGACAGCCAGCAACCAGATCGTGAAAGTAGATTCGTGACGAGAAACAGCAGAAAGGGAATACAAGAGGCACCATGACAATGCTTTTAGGTTATTATCTCCTTTCAAAAATAATAAAAAAAAAATATCTATAAAGCAGAGAAAGAAAGGAAATATGAATATTATACCATAAGACATCGAAAGAATCTTGACAAATGCAATACTTCGAGGAATTTGAAATGAGTCCAATCTCGGTTTAGCTTAACAATTACCAACAATTAGGAATGAAAGAAAAAAAACTTGAGATCTCAAATGAAAAAAAATATTTCCCACGCTTTCGCATAAAACCTGTCACCACAAAGGCAATATAGAAGACTAGTGTTTCTTTCAACGTTTTAAGGAGCTATTAAGGAGTAGCCCTTCTCCAGAACGTCAAAGATACCCCTCCCCCTTTAACGTTGTCAAGTACTAGTAATTAACGTATGGAATGTTGTCTTTATACCCTTCTGAGAGATCACAAATATTCCCTCGGGATATAAAATACCCCCTGCGGAGTGTTTTTTTTTTTAAGAAAACCTTAATTATGACGTTTATACAAGTAGTTCTCAAGAGCAGCCACCGTAATATCACTCTGAAGCCTCTTTAATAATAATAATAATAATTCTATTATTGTTATTGAAAGAATAGTGCACCAAGAACTAGTAGAAAATATAAAATGAGGACAAAAGACAACTACAGGTCTGTTCTGAAAAGATGAGCTCTGACCTTGAGGGAACACAGCGCGTCACAAGGAGAGAGTGGATCGGTTTTGCTTCCTTCTGACAATATTGCCACCCATATGTCGTTCTAAAATCAGTTATGTACTTTTTTTTAGTGAGAGTTGAAAGTATCTCTGTAGACAAATAAAAAAGTAAAACAAGATTTGTTAAGACTGGTGGTCAACGTATCAACACCCGAGAAGAAAAGATAAAGAAGAGAGGAAGCAATTGGTAATTTTGATAAAGGGATCATTACGAGAACAATACTGTATCGTATCTGTTTGATTTAACAATTTATTTTTCCTGCCCCTGTTTATTTGTTATGTGTCTGCTGCTTTTGTGCCATTGTCTCAATACTCGGTCAGTAGCAGGAGGAGTGGGGGGTTAGACATGTTTCCTAGCCTCCAATTTCGAAAACACACCAGTCCGCAATAATGAAAGATCAAAGGTAACAGGTCCCCGACCTTCATTACTACACAGCCGAACAAATTTCTATTCTATTATATTCTTTTAGATTTTTCTCTAAAAAAAAAATGCATTGGTTTGCATGGTTTATAGCCAGTTGTAAAGTTTTGTTCCTTGTCACCCATTGACCTATGTGGGACGGGGAGTGGCGGTGGGGGGGATAGAGTCCTTAGAGCAATCAAAAAAGCAAAGCCGGTGAGATTTTTTCTTAAAAAATAAATATGTGGAAAAGAATCACATCGGGCCAATACAATCACACGGTGGTGTATTCTTACAATCAGCAGGGTCATCTGTACGTACGAAAATTACTTAAAAAGTTATACAGTTGGAAACATTGTCAATTAAAGAGAAATTGAGGAAAACGTCAATTCAGCCACCACCTTTTCCCAAAGCTCAACTCTTCTGAAGTTGCCTACAACAAATTTGGAAAACACATATAGAAAAAAAAGGCCTTCGAAGTGGTTTCTTTCGACTCGTCAGGTACTTGAGAACAACGTTCAAATTTTTCTTGTATACATATCTTACTCCTGACATCTTCTGGTATATTTTTCTACCGAAAGTTTTCTGTTGTCATATTTTTAACTAAACGCAACGCTATAAATTTTACAGTCTTTCTATTACCTTCGAGTTACAAATGGCAGAGAACAAAGTTGGCTAATAGCCATGGCACATGACGGATTGTAAAAAGATGAGAGATAAACGGCTCTAAAAAGATGAGAAATCGAAAAATAAAGCACTCTAAAAAAAAAAGATGCGAAATCGCGTTTTTCAATTTTGAAGAATCAATGAGAAATCGCTCTTTTAAGTTTGAAAAAAAAAATTACATCCAAAAGAACGAAATTGCATCTATAAATAGCACATTTTTTTATCCATAGGGAGAGCGTTTTGCTGGAAACTACTTTTTTCGATCGAAAATTCCGCTCTACAAAATAGTGGTCCCTCTCTCCGCTTTACAAAATTTAAAATTTCGCTCTTTTCGGTTAATGGGCACAGAATTAAGTATTTCCTCTGTCCACTTACGATTGTATTAAAGAAGTTTATAAACACTATCTAAACTAAGATATGTAACATTTAATAGGAATATTCAGGCTGTTTTAGCTCGGGTTACCATAATATTTGCAGAATAAATACAGACAAATTAGTTTACAGCCCATTTATTTGAATAGAATGGAATTCGGAACAATTACCTGGAATGGAATACCAACATGAAATACTCACAAGGTCATCAAAAAGTTCTTGCCGTTTTTGACGTCTCATGGGAACGCCTGATCGCTGATACGGAAATAAATGTTTCAGGTGCTAGAAAAGGGATCGGGGTGGGAGTAGGAACTTTAACTGTAACCAAGACAGGAGCTTTGCGCTCTTATAATAGTCATAGCTCGAGTAGTGGTGAGGACAAATGGAGGTGTCGAAGCAGCTCGTTCAGGATTGTCTGCTTTATGACTCAGGTGGGCTTGTCCGCAGCCGATTCAAGTCACCGAATACGTCAAGCCTTTGCAAATAATGCTGTGAATGAACGCATTGGTTCCAGATATTCAGGTCGGGAGATTTTTCCCCATGTGATGAACTTCGCAGTGGGCGCCTACAGGGCCTGAAGGTGGCCATAGACAAGACAGCAGCCTAGTGTGTGGTGATCTTGGCGAGGTTTCTGATGAATCAGTCTTCACTTGCACCGCATAGAAAAGGCGTAAGTTGAACTAATGGAAAACTCCACACGCTGTCGGAAGCCAACAAGGACCAACAAGTGACAGCCAACTTTTTTGGTTACCTTCTAATCATAGGTGATTGTTTACATTTTTATCTTCTTTATTGCCATGGTCGGAGGACCTTCTGGTCATTGAGTCTCAATACATTTGTTTCAAAAATAGGTCTATTGTTTGGTGATAAGAAAGATTGTAGTAACATTGCTAGACATTAACAAATACTAGGCGATACTACAGTTTAATGTTCTAGGAACAATTTGCATATGTGTGCAACGTCTTCATAAATGGTATGATATGTATTTGTGGAAATATGTGAGTTTAAAATAATTAAAAGTGGGGCAAAGGTCTGGCATTGAACGTCAAGGGTGACTCAGATATCTAATATGGGGCACTACAAACCTGACAAGTTCACTGCAACAAGATTAGCTCTGCCAAATAAATCCTACTCTCAGGCCCACGAAGGCTGCAAAGCCGTGTGCCTCCTGGTTTCACGAACGAGAGAGGATGAAGGCGAGCTTCTGGCGCCTTAAAATCAGAAACTGTAGGCTAAGGCAGTAAGCCCCGACAGAAAATCCAAGGTCCTCCAACGCAGCGGGGGTAGGACAGCAGGCTAACAACCTAGTACTGTAAATAAACCATTGTTACGAAATGCCAAGAAGAGCCTCGGATTGGTAGGATTGATGGTGATCGGATGCATCAACGACTTAAGGACATAGCGATTGGTCCTACATGGAACGTAAGAACGATACAAAAAACGGGCGCGCTTCAAAACTTACAGCTAGAGTTATCAAAATATAAAATAGAAGTAGTAGCAATACAGGAAACTAGATGGCATGGAAAAGGTATTATCAGAGAGAATAGAAATAAGAGAGAGATATCTTCCTAATAATACTGTCTACTCTGTTCTTTACTGACTATACAAGTTCACTAACTGATTACTAGATTATCTCCTGAGTTATTTCTGTTTTACTTAAGAGTTTCATTATGAGATTGATAGCACATAACGAACGAACAGCATTACTAAGATTGAAAACAAAATTCTTCAACCTCTCAATTATAAATATCCATACACCCACAGAAGACAAAGATGAAACAGTCTTTTACATAGAACTGCAAGAGATATACGATTCACTGACAACAAATGACATAAAGATGGTAATAGGAGATGCAAATGAAAAAATAGGAAAGAAAGAATAATTCTGTGACGTAATAGGAAAACGTAGTATGCACAACGTTAGCATTAATAATGGACTAGGGCAGTAGATTTTGCACTTAGTAAAAAGATGAGGGTTAGCTCCACAAGCTTCCCACATAAAGACATCCACAAACTTAATTGGAAATCACCAGACGGGAACACCAACAACCAAATAGATCATGTTATCATTGACAAGAGGGGAGCATCAAATATGATAGACACTGTAGAGGAGCTAAGAGTGATTCAGACTATAACTTGGTTAAAGTTACTTACAAATGTAGATTGGCAACTCGTAAGGAAGAGGGAAAACAAAGAAACAAAAGGTTTCATGTACAAAAACTAACCCATACAGAAGTGGCATTAGAATATTAAAAGGAAATAACGAAGAAACTCCAAGAGAAGGAAAAGGAAATAGAAGAAGGGCATGTAGAGTGCAAATGGAACTTGATCAAAATCATCATACCAGAAACATCTATAAGCAAGCCAGGATGCACATAGAACAGAGCCAGGATGCACCTAAAAGAGAATGGTTTGATGATGAATACAAAAGAAAAACGAAACCTACCGAGAATACATTAATAGAAGCACAAGACAGAAAAGAGCAAAGTACGAGAAACTGCGAAGAACAGCATACAAAACATGTAGAAGAAAGAAACGGCAAATGTTAAACTGTAAATATAAAAGAATGGAAGAAGAATTCAGTGAGGGCAATGTGCACAAAGCATACAAAGAAGTAAGAGAAATAAGACAGGGATTTAAGCCGAGAACTGACATATGCAAGGATATAGATGACAATTTACTAGGAAGTAAGACAGACGTAAAGAGCAGATGACGGGAATACTTTAGCGAGCTACTTAACCCAGAACCAGAATCAAATGAAGAGGAAAATCGATAAGATAATTTTGAAGCAGAAAGACCAGCAGAAGACGAAGATGTGCCAACACAAGAGGAGGTAAAAGAGGCCATAAAGAAACTGAGAGTGCGCAAAACACCAGGGATTGATGGAGTCACATCAGAAATGATCAAAAGTGGAGGCAGTGAACTGATCAAGAGCGTACAGAAACTAATTATGGAAATATGGAAGAAAGAAGAGATGCCGAAAGATTGGAGAGTCAGCCTATATACAAGAAAGGAGACAAGCAGAACTGCAAAAAATACAGAGGACCGTACCACAGCACACAAAGTATTTATAAACGTATTATGTAGAAGACTTAAGGAACAGGCCGAAAGAATAGTAGGAGAATATCAAGCAGGGTTTAGAAAGAACAGATCAACAACAGACCAAATCTATACCATTAAAGTCATTCTGAAAAAATGTTGGGAATATAACATAGATGTCTATCAGATATTTGTTGACTTCAGGCAAGCTTATCATAGTATAAACTGATGATAGCTATGCAGGAACTAGGAATACCAAGGAAAATGATCAAACTTGTAAGAATGACACCACTGGAAACAACAGCACTGGTCATATACAGAATGAACTTACATACCCATTCCCAGTAAAACAAGGTCTAAAACAGGTCGATGGACTAGCACCTATTCTTTTTAACACAGTGTTAGAGTATAAGAAAAATATCTATAGATACAAGATCAACTATCATGTACAAATCCACACAAATACTGGGCTGTACAGATGATCTAAATATTCTAGGACAAACGATCAACTCGGTAACGGAACTGTAGAAAGACTTAAACAAGAACAACGAGCACGGTAGGTTTGAGATAAATAGAGATAAAACCAAGACAGTGGTCCAGACGCGGCAAGGCAATAAATACGAAAGCCACAAGTTGAAGGAAGAACTGGAAATAAAAAATTATATAAGCTGGAAAACGTGGGGGAATTGACATATTTAGGCACGTTAATAACAGACACAAACAACGAATCCAAGGAAATCCAAAGAATAATAAATCAGGCCAACACAGCATACTATAGTCTGCTCCCAGTGATAAAGGATAAGGATGTACACAGGAACACTAAAATAAAATTATACCAATCAATGACAAAACCAGTGCTATGGGTGTGAAGTATGGTCTTTCACATAGAAAGATGAAGAGAGATTTAAGACATTTGAAAGAAAGATTCTAAGAAAAATATACGGATCAGTGACGGACAGCCGACAGTGGAGAATTATACACAACGCAGAGCTGTACAATTTATATTAGAAACCAAACGTCATAACAGATATAAAACTAAGGAGACTGCAGTGGACTGGACACGTAATCAGTATGAGCGAGGAGAGAATACCAAAGAAGTTATTAACAAGTCGCTTATACAAAGATAGACCAAAAGGAAGACCGAAGAAAAGATAGGAGGACGGAGTGAAAGAAGACTCAGTGAACATGATAGGAGATAGGAGTGCGTAACTGAAGAGAAGGTGAGAAGAACGGAACATTGAAGGCATCTACTTGGGAAGGCCAAGGCCCGATTTGGGCTGTAGCTTCATGGAAGGAGGAGGAGGATAATCATTAAGTTAAGAAGTGACCAAGGGAAAAGTATGACGTTTACGTAGTTAATTTTTGCAAAGTACGGTATGGTCACGGACAGAGCCTTTAAAGTACAGACTGTCCGTACAAAATACGGACGTATGGCAACCCTACTTTAGCTGATAACTGTTTGTAATACAACAGTTTATAATGTTTTGTATCACAGCAAATTGTTTCTATTTGGTTCGTACTACCGAATGTTATTCTCATGCGCACTCTCTCCTAACTATGTGTATAATCTTACCTACCCCAGCAGGATAGATTGCGCAAATTAAGGTTTTTGAAAAATCGTTATTATTAAGTCTGCAATGAATTATAACAAAGATTAATAGTGTGGAATTGTGTAATAGATCCTAAAGAATATATTGTGTAATTGTTTAAAAGTTTGCATAAAAATTAGAATTTTATTTATTTTTTTCTGAATTGTACGCAATCTCTCCCGACTTTACCTGATACAAAAAGTTTATACAAAGTAAACCTGCATTGTGTGTTTCATTCTCGAACAAAACCCAACTTTAAATTTTTTTAGGTAAAAAATCTATTTAAAAAAAACTTTTAAGAGACGCTTGCCGCGTAAACTGGAAATTTCGGCAGAAGACCTGAAAGAAACTGTTTTTTTATTATTATTGGGGTACTTTCAATGTTGTGACTTGAAACTGGCAAATCCTTTTCGGTTGGTTTGCTTTCTTTATTTAAATAATTCACTGTAGTTTCACTCTAGTTGCCATTGAGTCTGCCCTATTTTTATAATGCAAACTTATTTATTTAATTTCGATTGAAAAAATATTATTTTATGGTTTCAATATCGTTAACTCGGCGTTATATTTTTTTATTAAGTTCGAAGGCGGGACAGAAACAGACACGAGGAAAACTATCGTTCATCGTGCCTTAATGGTAATTGCCCGTTATCCGAATCGGATTCGTATTAATCTCCGAATCGTCAGAATCATTCCCTCTGTATCAGTAGTAAAAATCTGTAAATACGTTCCAACCTGGCTTGTAAAATACACGGTACTGTTAGTTCTCAAAGTAATCCCCATCGGTATACAACATCTTTTGCCAACGTTGCTGCAGATGCGCAGTGTCCTTGCGATAAAACTAGCGAATCTTAGACGTAAACAAGGTCGTCAGTCCCTGCCGCAAGTCTGCCTCATTGGAGAAGGATTTCCCACGAAGGTTGTTGTTCAGGGAATGGATGATGTGTTAATCAGTTGGCACATGGTCCGGGGAGTACGGTGAATGGCACAGTGTCTCCCAGTCATGTTGGGATCCCCCCAGTGGTATCTTTGGCCCTCTGCGCCACATGCGGCCTGGCATTGTCGGTAAAGAACAGTACGCCATTGCGATTCATCAAAGCTGGTTCGTTCTACTGCAATGCCTGTTGCACACTTTCAATTGTTGCTACCGGAGGTCAATGGGCTTGTTCAGAAGCACATTACGAAGTTCACGGAATGCACGATCTTAACGCTGAAAGTTATTTTCGAGAAATTCGTTTTCTTCGTCATTTTCGAACGCTCTAAACCGTCGTTGTCATGGTAACGCTAGACACCAACTCGCATACATATCAAAGGAAAAGAACGAAAATAGAAAGTGTAGTTTTAATTGCGGATACGATCTTCAAAATACGAAGCAAGTTAGTTTCTTACAGAATGTTCTCTTCAAACAATAGCGTTATTTACCAACATAAATAAATACGACCTTCCTTTGGCGAAAAAGCTTCTATACGCTTCGAACGTAGCAATCTACTCGTTGCGCTTGGTCAACAGTATAATAAATCTATTCTCTTAGATACAAGTATTATCTGGCTGAAGTACCTACATATTTCTACATCCTTCGAAATTTCCATGACTTTGTCAAGTAAGTCACATTTATGGCGCAAGGAAAATGTTCCAAGTTCCAACTAGCGTTGTTATATTCCTAAGAAAGAAACTCTGTATAATAACTTTCAAGAAGAAGGAAGCTCTGTATAATAAATTGCAAGGAATTAACTTCTTAGTAAAATTCTATTGCAAAAATAAATAAATAAATATACAAAGGAACTAGTTTAACAGATACTAGTCGAGTCCATCCTTATTCGTTCAAATTGTAAACCGCAAGCAGCATTAGACTCTTGTATAAGAACGTTGCGTATTTAGTTTTTGTAAAAGCTATGCCACATGTTTTCTTTCAAGAACTTGTAATTTAACTAAAATCTTTAGAAAATACTGTCATTATATGCAAAATCAAGTAACTTTCGTAAATACAATATTTTCGTACTGTACGTTATTCTTGCTTGTTGTCAAGAAGCCTCTAGGTAAAGAGTTCTTTAATAGTTTCTTATTTTCGTCAGTGGTGCTATCTACTGTCAATCGCGATATCTACAGCATTCCATAGCTCGAAGAAGTGTTAAATATGGGAGAGTAAATAAATATAAATCAATTCTTTCAGATAAACCGTTTTATTAATCTGTTATGTAATTTAGTTGTTCCAGAATTGTTCCCTACTGCAGAAATAACAGCCATTACTAAAATTCTATACCTCTACATAAAGCAAAGAAGATTTCACGATGCTAAACGCTGTACATTTATCATGTGGAAGGTAGCCATGTTAATTTTAACCAAGTTCAAGAAGTTAGAGCTAGTTTGTTTCGCGCGCGAACGAAAGTAACTGAGAGTGAGTTTCCGAACGGCTAACTAAATGAACGAAATTCACGAAAATGTTTTCCGAACGCTTCGTGAGAGAATCAGATTAACTCGTTAAACTCGTTCGAAGTTTCCGAAAGGGGCCCAATAGTGATGGTTTGGTCCGATGGTAGCAGCTCGTAGTGTACCACTTGGCGACTAGTCCACCAGATAGAGAGCATGAACTTGTGTGGGTGTAGAGATGGTCTTGTACTATGGGTGTGTTGCGGTGCCGAGAGAACAACGACAAACAGACTGTCACTCGTTGGTCGTTATTGACTTCCGAAGGTGTGTGGGTACACACTTGCTCAACTTGTACGTCTTCTCTATGCAGTGCAGACGAAGAGTGTCTGGAACGGTCGGAATTGTAATACGCCATTTTTTTTTTTCATAACAACATTTTTTGCTTTTCCTGTCAAAAATGTTGTTATGTTATCATATTTATTATAATAAGCGTGTTAGGAACGATTAGTGGAGGTTAGGAAGGTCAGGTTCAGTTCTATTCTTTTTATTATCATCCCGATAGGACGCCGCTATTTCAAATGTTGTCTTACGACCGTATTTATTATCATGATCGGCGTGTCGGGCGAAGTATGACTGTTCAATTAAAAATCTGGAAGCGTTCGCCAAGCTCACCACACGTTTGACTACTGTCCTGCTCTATGACCGCCTTGTCATTCAGAGCTTGTGGGCGCCCATTGCGATGTTCATCACAGAGGGACAAACCTCTCGACCTGAATTTCAGGCCAAAGCCTGGCGCGGCATTCATTCACAGCATTATCCCCAAAGGTTTAAGGTATTTAGCGACTTGGTTCAACGGTTAGGCTACGAACAAGCTCACCTTATAGGCATAAAGCAGATAACCCCGAACGACTTGCTTCGTCACCTCCATTTGTCTTCGCCACTACTCAAGCTATGACTGCTGTTAAGTCTACAAGGCGCCTATCTTGGTCACGGTCAATGTTCCCACTTCCACCCCGATCGCTTTTCCAGCACCTGAGGAAGTTATTTCCGTATCAGTAGCTGAGTCAGTCCAATAAAATGCCGGAATGGAAGTATGGAACCTACTAATTAGGCCCTGGTCGACTACCTTCCAACGGGACGATGACAAAGTGTCTCTCCGACAAAGTGTCACTACGACAAAGTGGACCTAATTTTGAGAGACAGTTTGTCGGCGACAAACTGTATCTTCGATGAACCAAACTGAGAAAGAGAGACAGTT